>JASDQU010224333.1:12916-23887 GCA_032191745.1 Picea mariana | reverse complement strand
GGTCTTCATCCTCTTCTGCTTGTCAATATATTTCCAACCACTATCACCACACTCCAATCCAAGATCCAAATCAGAAGTTATTCCCATCCGAAGTTCTATGAGCCTCATTGAGAAAAGGCCACATGGTGCCCATGTGGATCCACCTCGCACGTATAGTCTCCAAATTCCTACATCCACGGTAGAAAGTCCATTCACCGTCCAATCCGAATTCGGGGCTCGTTACCCATTGAACACTTAAGCAAGAGGAGAGCACGATGTTCAACACTTCTGTGTTGAACGCCTGTTTCCCACTTTGCACGCAAATCCTTTGGATTCCCGAACTCCCAGACTTCAGGTATGCTACCACGTAGATCTGACATTTGACAATCGACGCTTTATGTTGAACGTCCCTTTATTTCTGCGTTCATCAGTCGAAAATTGACGATCGTCGTTGAACATCCCTTTTACAATACTATGCCCAAAACTCCCAAAATATCGTCGTGTGGCCTTGGCCCTTCGATGATCGGTGTTCGACGTTTTATAATGGATGGTCCTACATTGTACCATGCCCCACAACTTCCAAACTATTGAAGTTATTCAAACTTTCGGTGTCCCTAACATGTCATCAACCACGTTGGCCAAGTGGGCATGAATGAGAAGTTGACACATGGTGAGGGCCAGGGGTGACACATGTCATGATATAACATGCATAAGGCGTATATGAATCCTCCATATCTGGGTGACACGTGACACACGTAATGTGGGTCCACATCACCTTGAATGATGTTATGATGCCATGTAATCTTGGATTGATAGCCACCTAGAACTTCGATCTCATGGTCAGTATGAGTCCACGTAGATCCATAGATCTACAACTTCTATTACTTTGAGGTTTCAGATTTTGGGGATTTCACAGTATAACTACCTTGTTTTCCCGAAGAGGTCAACGTCGGGATGACCTCGAGCTAAATCTAACGACCAGGGGAGATTCTGAAGGACCCCAAGATCTACGATCCGCGTTAATTTTCTGACTGACTATGGGTGTTCAACTTTCCACCGAACCATAGGCTCGGAGGCATTCATTATTAGCGCTCTTTCCACCCTTGTACCAAGCCATGATATCACTAGGGAACTTTCACAGTTACTTAGAGGTTTTCTCTCTATCATAGCAACCCTATGAGGTTTATCAGATTCTTCCTTAGCATCAATTTCGCACCCTCTCTCTTTTCTCTTGCATGTATAGGTTGCGCATTCCCCTCTGTGCATGTGTTCTTGTCTAATGTCCCTCCTACTCTCCTGCAGAGCCTTGCACACCTCCTCTTGCAAGGTTGTATCCTCTTGTCTGTCTTCTTGTATATCTCCCCACTCCTTTCTCCTCCTCGAGAAGGTTATCGACCTGTCTTGTTCCTTCTTTCAGAAGGAAACTTGGGTCAGCTTGGTCTTCCCGACCCTGTGGTATTTTGGGTTGACATTCCTCAGTCAGTCCATGCTTCTATTAATGGGAGTGGTTGACTATTCAACCACCAGTTCCTTCCTTCATTAACTGATTCCTCTCTTTGGGATCTGGAGGGGATTTATCATTCCCAACAAGGGGAAATTTGGGGTCATTTGACATAATGAAACCTCTCTTATAGTTTTCCCATTTCTTTCCTCTAGTGATATCATGGCCAGTACTTCAAGGCTTCACCCCGACAATCAATCATTAAAAAATATAAATAATACATTTACATTGTTCCCGTGCCATAACATGGTGATCATAATTAATGATTAATTACAAGCTGGGGGAAACAAGGGTATTACATGAGAAAACAACTATGGTTCTATGGGATGTTAGTCACACATAATATTTTCACGTTCCTAAAAAAGAAGAAGAATGTCCCAAAATTATGGCATTACAAACTAGTAGAAAAGAACCCATCATGCAAAACCAACCTATCATTGAAAAATCTCCTAAGAGAACTCCAAAATATTCCCCTTTAGCTCTATCGACCCCACTGTTGAGTTTTGTCCCGAAGTTCCCAGATCATAAAGCAACAAAGCTAGAGTATAACATGGTAGAAGACCTGAAGAAATTGAAAGATAACATTTCAGTGATGGACTTGTGAAAATTGTCTCAACAGAAAGATTTAATGTTGCAAGCCCTGGATAATGACGACACTCTCATGTCAAATCCACGCCCACATTGAAGCTTGGGTACGAGAAACCTTTGGCTTTTTAAAGATGATTCCACCACATGGTTTCCTTTCCTTGCAAGTGGTAGGTGGCAATCCTAGCTTCTACCCAGGATGGGTAGTCATGCAGCTAGAAATATTTCTTCATTTCCAACAACCAGATCTTTGCCTCTTCTCCTTTCTTGTGCTCACCATTGAAAGTAGGTGGCTTAATTTTCTTGAGTTCACCTTGCAAGATGTTTACCTCATAGATTCTTCTTTTCCTCCAAACATGAGACACATTTGGGTTGCTCCCTAGCCATGAGCTTGCATGATTTATCCTAATGGAATTCCTTGGAGAATGATGGTGCCTACTCATACTTCTTGAATGCTTATAATTTCCATGATCATCCCTTTTGCTATGGGATCCTGATGTTGATACTTGTCTAGCACTAGTTGTTTTCTTGGTGTTAAAATCCTTGTTAACTTGCTTATGCAACATATTTAAGCTCTGAAGCAGGGATAATTTTAAGGATGGAAATTTATTTTAAAATGTAGAAACCTTGGCGAATATAATTGATCCTTCATATGCCAACTATAAATGTTTGGCGATATTTTTGTAAAAATATTCAAATTTCTAAGGATTTTATATAGTTTGTATAAATTTTTGGTGACTTTTAAGGTAAAATATTTTTTTCCTATAGAATTTGGGAGAATAATTTTTAGAATGACGAATCTTTTTTGGGGGAAAACCATGGAAAATTATCCCATGAGAGAAATTTATCCCCTAAAATCATCCTTGCTCTGAAGTATCTCTTCTTGATACTTTATAATCTTTTCAATATCAGCCCTGTAACTCTGCACTTCCATATGTAGACTTCTCATAGTGACATGCCCTTTCCTATCTCTCCTTTCATTTGAATCTGTCTCATCATTCCCTAGGTTGGCAGGCAGACCTATGAACTATTCCTCATGGTTGTAAGATCCTTGAGCATATTCCATAACTCTAGTCCTCATATAGGAACTAAAGTATCTTTCTGTACTTCTAATTCTGCAAGAAATGTGAAAGTAATAATTGATGTTAGAACATGCATATTATGAAACATTTTATTATTGAGAATAAAAGTTACTTCATTAATTTATGAAGGACACATTGCACTAATTCAAATTTTGATTTGCTTGATGCATTTCTCCCAGAAACAACTTTCCAACCACTGAAAACTTTCCCAAAATCGAGCTCTGGTTTGAAAGTTCTATCCCTCCGAAGTTCTTGTACAGGTCTACAACATCTCTAGAGATCTAAAGTCCCGAATTCTCCTCCATTGATATATATGAATGGATTCATTGGGGATCTAAATCATATTTCTTCTTCATACATTCCATGAACCTACCACCAACACTTAGTTTCTTTTTCCTTCACGAACTTATAAACTTGTAATCTTCTTTCATAAGTCCATCCAAAAAGTCTCAACACTTAGTCATTTTTCCACTTCTTTGGACTCGTAGACTCACAAACTCACATTCTTGTAACTTTTCTTTCATAAGTCCATTTGAAAAGTCTCAACACTTAGTCATTTTTCCACTTCTTCGGACTTGTGGACTCATGGACTCACAACCTTGTAACTTTTCTTTCATAAATCCATCCGAAAATTCTCAACACATAGTCATTTTTTTCACTTCTTTAGACTCGTGGAATCAAAGACTCACAATCTTGTAACTTTTCTTTCATAAGTCCATTTGAAAATTCTTAACACTTAGTGATTTTTCCACTTATTCAGACTTGTGGACCTGCGAAATCACAATAAGTCCTAACACTTAGCATTTTTCCACTTCTTCATACTCATGGACTCGAGGACTCATAGACTCACAATATTGTAACTTTTCTTTCATAAGTTTGTTCGAAAAGTATCAACACTTAGTCTTTTTTCCACTTCTTCAGACTCGTGGACTTACAAACTCACAATAAGTCTCAACACTTAGCCATTTTTCCACTTGTTCAGACTCGCGAACTCATACTTGGATAAACTTTCAAGATCTTATCATAGTTTCATGGGATTGATAGTTGGTCTACCACATGGCTCCACATCACCTACCAACTGTAATCTCGTCCAACATGTAATTGCCATTGTGGCTATACCCATATTTCTTCTACCACATCAGATGACACGTGGCCTCCACACCATGCTGACGTCATCATACGTAAAATTACCCAATTTTTTTCGATTTTCTTATTTTCAAAATTTCCAAAGGGGCTCAATTTTTCGCATTTCCCTTGAAATTCCTCTCAATTTTACTGCAGTAATTTCAACAAACGAATTTCAGATAACATTTTTCTGGCATTCTGTCAGACAATTTTCCTGCATAGTTTGTAATTTTCACTTCTGCGTTCCATTAATTGGCCCATCTAGGCTCAGTGTGGAAAACTGGGCTATGATACCACTTTGTAACATACCCATCCACCAAAGTTGGTCACATCACACAAAAAATCTCTCTTATCAACTATGATACCATTTTAGTAATGTACATATCCTCCAACTAAGTAACAATACACGCAGAATACTCATAACATGAAACTTTTGCTAATTAAATCAATTCTTTTACTCTTAGTCAATTTCCCGTAACTTATAACTACAATTTATAACATATTTAGCTATGGATATAACCATAAAACAAATTCTTTTGAAGCATGATAATAATCAACATGAGATACAACTAAATCATTCATTACAACAACATATAAGACATTCTCATTCACGCAGAGTTCAAGCACAACAATAACACATGTAAATAACTCAGTACAAGATAAAACATTTATCTTTAAACAAGAATCATGCAACCAATTGCTTGGGATGAACATTCCACCCAACCATAGACTGACTGTTTCAAATATCAACAGCCATTCACCCATGAGCTGAGGCTAGCAATCCAAAAAAGAGGGTGGTTTCTCATAGTCCACTCACAACTCATAAATATCTCAACCCAACTGATATTTTCTTACAACTATCCTGTTTTTCCATCATCTCTCTTCCTCTTGACCTGTCCAACCCAAGGAATGCACCATTATTTTATCAAGGCTAACCCAAGGAATGTGCCATCTTCTTATCAAGGCTAACCCAAGGAATGAGCCATTCATTTATCAAGGTATCTCTAGCATAGGTATCTAGGAATCTCTCAATTGGGAACTCAAGGGAAACTACTGCTAGGAAAACTATCAACAAACTAACAACAAACACTTGTTGTTTTAGTGCAACTCACATAGGATTTCACTCTTCCATCCTGAAAACCAGGCTCTTCAGTTCTCTAGCTTCAATTCCCTCTAGTTACGCTCTATTTACACTCCAGAATTATCCCTCCATGTATGCATCATCTTCCAAGTTCTCTTTCCTCTCGCTCCCCTTGGATCTCGTGCATCCCCTCGACTAACTCCCCACTACTACCATGCTCTTTTATCCCATCAATTTCCTCTCTTTGGCTTGTTTTTCTTCCCTCACACTCTTCCCCAAGCTGATTGTACTTAACCCCCATGTTCCCAATAACTTTGGGATGTGACCACTCACACCCACAGTCTTACATGTATTCATTGATTAGATTTTGGAACACTCAATCAGAAAAGGGAAGGTTCATATACAAATAGCAATTTATGAAAATGGTTTAAATCATTATACATGGGTAGTTTTCCCCTTGGACCTGTCTTGGTTGTTATCCTAGACACCCCCCTCTCTTGTGAATTAATTCATCCCCCATATATTGTCCATGTCCCCTTAGCAACTAGCATCACATTTTTATTAATAAAACAAATAAAGAATTCACATATTACATCGCTTTGTCGTAGCCACATATTATATCTACATAAGTATTAATTAAACTGGGGATTATAATGGGGATGTTACATAAATTAACTTGATGTAATGCTTATTTTATTTCTAAATAATATTGATCTGAATTTGCTACTGCAATAATTTAATCTTTCATATCAATCATGTACATGATACTAGCTACAATATGCATTTCATGAGATCTTCTGTTGAGTGAATTATCCACTTGATTTTCCTTTCCCTTGATATGCTCAGTTTTCAAAGTCATATTCACTCAGAAGTTCAAGTCATGTAGTTTTCCTAGCATTTAGTGTTGGCTGTCCAAACAAATGCTTCAGATCACACTGGTCTATCCTTAGCTCAAATTTCCTCCCCGTGAACTAATGTCTCAAAATTTTCAATGCATGTATGATTGTTGTTAATTCCAGGTCATGCGTAGCATAATTCCTTTCATACTCTTTTAATTTTATGGACTCATAGCATACTGTGTGATATTTTTGTGTGAGGACTCCAACAAACCCTTCCTTTGTGCACTAGTACACACAACAAAGTATTCATTTGGATCTACAATATTCAATATGGGTGCAGTGGTCAATATTTCTTTCAGCTACTAATTTTTTTTTCACAATTGGAAGTCCATTCAAAATTCACTCCCTTATTTTGCAAAGAAATGATTGGAGTTGCAATCTTTGAGAATCCTTTTATGAATCTTTAGTAATAACCAACAAGACCCGTGAATTATCTAAAATACATGACATTTCTTAGTGTTGACCATCCTCTAATGGCCTTTATCTTCTTAGGATCAACTTCTATCCCATCAAATGAAATAATATGCCCCAATTAATGGATCTTCTTTTGATAAAATATGCACTTACTTAGTTTGGCATACAATTTATGCTCTCTTAAAAATTGGGACACCATTTTTAAATGTTTCTCATGTTCCTCCTTTGTCTTAGAGTAGATGAGTAGATCATCTAGGAACACAATTATAAACTTGTCCAAGTATTCCTTGAACAATCCATTCATTAGGCACATGAAAATAGTTGTGGCATTTGATAGTCGAAATGGTACTACATTGAATTCATAATTCCTATATCTTGTCCTAAATGTTGTCTTGTTGATGTATTCTTTATTTATCCTTACTTGATGATAACATGATCTCAAGTCGATCTTGGAAAATATTCTTACACCTTTCAGATGGTCAAATAAATCATGGATCCTTGGAAAAGATATTTGTTCTTTATGGTGACCTTATTTAGCTGTCTGAAATCAATACACAACCTTAAGGTTACATATTTCTTCTACACAAAAAGGAATAGGACACCCCAATGTGACACACTTGGATGTATATACCCCTTCTTTAACAATTCTTCAAACTACATCTGCAACTCCTTCAATTCTTTCATGCTAATTCTGTATGTTATCTTGAACACTAAGGCAACTTCTAGCACTAAATCAATAGAGAAATCAATGCATCTCTTTGGTGGCAGTCTTGAGATTTCTCCAAAAAAATCTTCAAAATCCCTTAAGATCAAATGTTCTTCAATACTTTCCACTTTATTTTGGTTTCCTCTTCCATATGGGCTGCAAAAAGATAGCATCCCTTCCTGAAGCTTTTTTTCAACTACATAGTTGAAATTTCTCTAACAACTATAGTTCTTGGATTGCCTTGAACCTTACCCTACTTCCCTTCTTCATCAAGACACATGATTGTCTTTTTGTAACAATCTAGGACAACATGGTGTTTTCCCAACCAATTCATGCCAATTACACAATCATATGAAACCAATGGTATGATGCTCATATCTACCTTTTTGTTGAGTCCATTCATGTCAATTGGACAACATTTAACTAGCTCATTGATTTTCCTCTTAACACCCGTGGCTAATTGAACTAACCAATATTTCTTATGCTTAATCCCTTTCAAGTGAAATATTTCAACAATGTTAGAGTATATGTAACTATGGCTAGCTCCATAATCAATTAAAATTGTTATATGTTGGTTATCAGTCTTACCTTCCACTTCAATCATGGGGGATTGATATTGTTCTTGCTAGTTGTTCAAGGCTACATAAATCATTGGCATGTTTCCTCACATGTATTCAATTGTTTCAGCCTCCTAAATGTTCTGGACATTGCTCGTTCTTTATCCTTTGTGAGGGCAATCCCTACATAAGTTATTTCCCTCACATCTTGAACATTGTACATGTTGTTGCATTGGTTTTTTCCCAAATGAATATGCAGTCTTGTGCTCATTTCAGGTTGAATGACCTTGTTGATTTACTTAGGATTTTTTTCTTGAAAATGCGTGGCTTAAAATTTTTCTTCCTTTCATCATTTTTACCCTTCATCTTGTCATTCCAAGCTTTCTGGAAAATTGGTCTTCCTCTACTTTGCTCATAAAGATGCTTTGCTCTCCTTATGGTTTCCTCCAAGGTTCTGGGGTTATCATATTGTATCTTGTCACTATAGAAAGAAGGAAACCCACTCAAAAACCTTTGGATTTTGACATTCTCATCCTTTATGAAGTCCACATACTTCAACAATTCAAAAAAATTCTTCTTGTATTCATCCATTGTCATGCTTCCCAACTTGAGTTCAAAGAACTCATTCATCTTCCTTTCATAGTAATGCTCGAACAAATATTTCTCTTGGAAATATCCTTTGAAATCTCTCCACGAGATCCTCTTCTCATCAAGGTGTTTTTCTTTTTTAAGTTGATCCCATCACATGGCTTCCTTTCTTTGCAAGTGGTATGTTCCAATTTTAGCTTCTACCCTTGAGGGGTAATCATGTAGCTGAAAATATTTCTTCATTTCCAACATCCAAGCCTTGAACTATTCTCCTTTCCTGTGCTCACCATTGAAAATTGGTGGCTTAATTTTTTTTAGTTCACCTTGAAATATGTCTACCTCATGCCTTCTTCTTTTCCTCCTAACAAGAGACACACTTGGGCTGCTTCCTGGCCCTAAAATTGCATGAGTTATTCTAGTGGATTTCTTTGGAGAATGATGACGCATGCTCATGCTTCTTGACTTCCTATCATTTCCAAGATCATACCTTCTTCTATTGGATCTAAATGCTATCACTTGTCTAGCACTAGCTGCTTTCTTGGTGCCAGAATCTTCGTTAACTTTATTATGCAACATATTCAAGATATGAAGTATCTCTTCGTAACCCTTCATAATACTTTTATTATAGGCCCTATCTCTATACACTTCTCTATGTAGTATTCTCATAGTTACATGCTCCTACCCACCTCTCCTTCCATTAGACTCTGTCTCAACATTTCCCATGCTAACATGAAGACCTCTAACCTCCTCTACATGGATGCAAGATCCCTATATATCTTCCATAAATCCAATCCTCATATAAGAACCAAAGTTGTTTTCTTGTACCCTCTAATTTTGCAAGAAATTTTCATGTGATAATTGTTGTTAGAACATGCATACTATAAAACATTCCATTAATTATAATTCAATTTATTCTTCATCTCGATTTATGAAGAACATAATGCACTAAGTGTTGCAATTTCCACTCACTTATTGTTGCAAAATTTACTTTATTACATTATGATAAAATTTTAATTCCTAATTCAAAATTTTGGGTGGAAACATGTCTTCTCCTTCTCAATACCTTTCCAACGAATATTCATTTTCTTAAATCCGAGCTCTGAGCTGAAAGTTATGGTCCAAAGAAGTTTAGACTATTCTTTCCATTTTATCCCTATATACTATAGGTGTATTCTTTCTCTTCCTGCATATTTTTACATATCCATATTTCAAATAAGGCTCCATGGATATCTTCTATGGTTCATAATATTTCCATAAATTATTCCTGTGCCCCAAACAAACTTCTGAGCAATGAGTTATGCCCTCTGGAAGTAAATTGGTGCCTAAATTTTACCCTAACTATTTCAGTTATAACTTTCTCATACGAGCTTTGTTTTGTGCTCGAAGTAGCTCATTGGAAAGCCATCACTGATTTCTTTTATTTAAGATGCAAAGATATAGTATATATAGTGTATCTTCGGTACACTCTTTTCTCGTGGGTTTTGATTTCCTAAAAATGTTGTTCATGCCCTAAAAAATGCACTGCAAGATTATAACCTTAAATCCAAAAAAAATTGTAGAAAATTGATAGTTTTACTCTTATAACAACCTTTAGATCCAATTTGTCGATCTCAAAATTAGGTGAAATATCAGCCATTGATATGAGCTCTATCGGTGATTGGTGTTTTCCTTTGAACACATGCAACACTTTTCCAAAATTCTCGACCCGACCATTGACCATCGACCCTTTCCTTTAGCAACCGATTTGCAATACATCACTAAATCAACTGACCCGACCATCAACCATCGACCATCAGCGATTTTCATTAACAAATGAAAACATTTATCAATTCGATCGACCCGAACATCGACCATCAACCATTTATATTGACATATGAAAACACTTCTCCAATTCGGTCGACCCAACCATCGACCACTGACCATTTCTTAGATGACATGGAAACTATGCTAATGTGACATGACATGTGAATGTTGACATGACATGACACGTATACTCTAACATAGCACTATGGATGTGTAACACAACCACTATCATAATTTAAAAATTTTGGGATTAATCTCCCATACATGAGAAATCTCCACAAACCTGCATTAGCGAAATGCCAATCCTCGGTTCTATATCGGGATTCGGGGTTCCTTCTATCGGGGTTTTGACACCCACAATGTCTTGGCAACTACAAACATCGATCTCCGATCTCTGATTCACTCCTCGGTTGCCTCAACCCCATGTGGTTAAGCCTTTGATCCACACGACCAATTCCTGTATGACCATACGACAGCTTCTCATCGGGGTTTCGGAGTTTGCGGTGCTGAGGTGCACATGTACCCGGAACTCCCGATCCTCCGATCCCCGATGTGCTCCTAGCGTATTGGATTTCTGGGCTAAGTCCTGGTCAATATGACCACAACTTCACAAGACCACAGTCTTAATTCTTGTCGGGGTTTGGCGCCTTT
>JASDQU010224332.1:4459-17442 GCA_032191745.1 Picea mariana | reverse complement strand
TCCAGGAGGGGGTGGTGTATTGTGAATTTGTCCAATTGGAACTTGTAGTTGGTTAATTTTTCCAGTTGGGGTTTGTGGAAAACTAATTTTTCCAAGTGGGGATTGCAGGTGGGTATTGCTGGGGCTGCCAGTTCTGATTAGTAAATGGCTGGCCTTGCCATGTGCTGCCAACATTTTGTTGTTGATTATACTGTCTAGGATTCTGCTATTGATTGTACTATCCAGGAAAGAAAGAGGAAGAGTCCTGAAATGTATTTTGAGGCCAGGACTGCCACTGATGGCATTGAGCCATCAAATATAATGGTTCTGTTTCTTCTTCTGCCTCTTTCAATGCAACTTTTAATCCAAGAAGTGATGGGAAGTCTTCTGTGTCCTGATCCTTGGCGCAAATAGCACAGACCCGAACTATATCCAAGGGACATTCTCTTGGACCGTGTTTCTTTCTACACCTGTGGAAAAATATAGCCAAGGTTTGTTCTACCTCTACCTTTTTCCGTTTGGCCTGCAATAAATCCAATTGTGTAGTCAAAGTTCTCAAAATATCTGTTTTAAATTTTTCTAGGAGATTATCGACTTCAGCTCGAGTGACACCCCCACTAGAGATATTGTTATTTCTTGTGAGGGACGTTCGCATTCCTGACTTGGTCCGTGTACTTCCTCGTGAGCACTTGATACACAATAAAACAATATCTTCATAAGTCTCCTGATAAATGTCACCTTTCCCCATTAAATTCAATGTTTCTACCCATTCATCTTTCATACCCTTGATCAAAATTGCTTTGAGTACTGGACCTGGTAATGTGCCATAGGGTGATCTTTGCAAATTATACCGAAATCTTTCGACATATTCTTCTAGTGATTCATTTTCTTTCGCAACCATTTGAAAGATTTCATCTTTTAGGTCTATGGTTCTGCAATAATCCTAATATTTTAGCAAGAAGGTTTGTTTTATCTGGTTCCATGAATTGATGGTTCCACCTCTTAATACCATGAACTAGCATAGGGCTACTCCCTTCAGGGTAGAGGGGAATAGTTTTAATTTTTAGGGTTCAGAGGTGTAGTCATACCCTCTACATAGGACATCAAATTCAAATAGGAATGCATCTGGGTCTTCTAAAATCAATCCATGGAAGGTTGGCAGGTTTTGTAAGGGAATTGATTTCATGGGGGCATTGGCAACTAGATCAACTATTGGATACTCCAACGTGGAGGTCTAGGGTTGTTGTTGATTTGCTTGTGCCATTTGTTCGAAGATGTGCCAAAAATTTTCAGGAGGTTCTTGATCCGGGTATTCTATTTGAAATTGTTGATTATTTGGTCTTCCTAGGGTTTGGACTGCACTTCCTTTATCTGGGATTTTGGATATTCCTCCTTCTCTCACGGGAGACTTGGGATTAGGTGGTGGTGGTGGTGGGTATGCCTTGGCAACCCCGCTAGTTTCTCCTATTCCCTCCTCTAGATTATTATAGCTTCCCTCTTCTAAAGGGTCGAGCAGTGGGAGATCTGAATTCTGAAAACTCTGCTCAGTCCCTTCAGATTTGTTATGAATCTTAGTGTGGGCCATATTTGGTGAAACTACTGCTTGAGGGATTTGGGTGGGTCCTTTCCTAGGTCCAACCGAAGCTTGAGATTCACCTTTTTTGATGATTTCTTCTATAAAAGTGCTTCTTCCAGGGATCACCGAATCTTGGGTTTTGGTATTTTTTGGTGGGGGTTTTGGTTTTTCAAGATCCTTCTTTCTAGTCATACACACCTCACACAACAACAAAAGAAATTTCAACAAAAGAAACACCTATGAAACCTTTTAAGTGTCAACTGGAGGTAAGCATTGGCATAATCATTTTACTTATTGCCTGCATAGGTTCTCACCTTCCGTCTTCAATACCCGGTCCTCCAGAGACACAACCTATGCTACCTTTGACATTCTCCCCGAAAATGGTGCCAAAATGTTGGGCTCTAAAGATGTCCTAAAAACAACCTTAGTTTAACATTAATTTATCAACCCAGGGATTCATATTTTATCTCAAGAATATTGGCAAAGTTTATGAAGGTAGCCTAAAATCATGTAGCTAAACCAAATCTGAGTTCATCAATAATCAAGTTCCTCAAACGTTCACCAAAGATTCTAAGAACTAAATGAAATTGAAATATGATTACTAAGATGTTGTAAAATGAAAGGAACTAATTAA
Organism: Picea mariana; assembly: GCA_032191745.1. Taxonomy (NCBI): domain Eukaryota; kingdom Viridiplantae; phylum Streptophyta; class Pinopsida; order Pinales; family Pinaceae; genus Picea; species Picea mariana. The sequence goes on along the minus strand of JASDQU010224332.1, from coordinate 15,253 downwards.
TCTAATTGAATTCACTTAACTATAAAGCAGTAATTGAATCTAAGAAAGGACTTGCAGATTTAATCTATTAATCATGAATTCTAATTACTGGAAAGGACATAGCGAATTATTCTATCTGTGGAAAGAAATAACAACTGTATTATAATTGAAAGGGACATCTAATGTAACTTTAACGGAAAGGAACAACTATTGTAACCTTAACTAAAAGGAACAACTAATGTAACTTTTAACTGAAAGGAATAACAATTGTAAATCTAAAGCAAAGGAACAACGTAGATGAAAATGTGAGGAACTGTCAAGCAATGATCTTCAAAAATGGAAATCATAACAGGAATCATGAATATTTAAGGAAATGCCTGTCTTCTGCAAACAATCATCAATTCATTGATACGCTCATGCAATTAAAAGAAATCTGAATCATGAAATAGAAATCAAAACTCTGAACTCATATAATTACAAAACGAGACAGTAGCTTCTTCAGACTGGGCCCTTGGTCTTCATAAGTACTGCTACGAGAAACTCAGAACACATGGATGATAAAAACACTCAAAACTTTCATTGATTCCATAACTGGTTAAACATTTACAACAACTGCTCGCGAAGGACAATTCTGAATCTGAATACTTAAAATGTGGTTTTTTTCTTATGTTTTTCTGGATCTATTATCCTCTTATATATTACAATAGTTGGGTAAATCAAGCTATGCCGAGGATCGAAAGATCCTCAGGATTGCTTTACTATTATAAAATTACAATATAGCAAATGTATTATCTTCAAACTGCTTTGCACCTAAAAAGTCTTTAATCTTCAATAGCTTGCACATAGCCAAAATCTCTTTAGTTATCTTCGATAGCTATTTGTTCAATTCTATAACAAAATCAAACCATTCAATCGTAATTCAGAATCTATTTAATAAAAATTAAATAACAACTCTAAAAGACATATTAATCATGTTCTTTCCTATTTATTCCTAATTAATTGAAAATTCAATCAGAATGATATCATAAATTGTGGACAAAAAGGAAGATATTTATACCTTTTTCGTAACCCAACAACATCCATGTAGTGGAGACCGACTTTGGATTTCGGAATTCCGATGTCTTTGATGTCGTTGAAGCGCTCACCATATGGGGTTTGGATAGTCAAATCCGAGATGACATGTGTCTGCATGAAACGTCGCAATAGAGACGATATCTATGGCATCGTAAACGAGACATCATGTGAAATTACGTTTGAGGGGGTCCGTTGGTTTTCATTCTCCTGACAAACAAAAGTGGAAATTGCATCAAACGCACAGTCAAAATTTCACCCAAATGTACTAGTTTCATGACATGTAACCCTCACTTGGCCAGGGGGGCATGGATACATTATCGTAGCCATGGATTATTTCACTAAATGGGTCGAGGTGATGCCTACATTTGATAATACTAGGAATACTGCAACATTGTTCATATTCAATCATATCATTACTAGATTTGGTGTCCCTCAAGCCATCGTCACTGACCATGGTAGTCATTTTCACAATTTCAAGATGTCTGAACTTATCGAGAAGTTGGGTCTTCGACATGAAAAATCAACACCTTACTATCCACAGGCCAATGTCCAGGTTGAAGCAATTAACAAAGTTATCACTACTATGCTTCGATGGATGGTAGGAATTCACAAGTCAAGCTGGCACACGATGCTCTTCTCGACATTATGGGCCTATCGGACATCTGTTAAATCTTCCATAGGGTTCACACCTTTCTAGTTAGTATATGGTATTGAAGCTATTCTTTCTATTGAATGTGAAATCCCATCTTTGAAACTAGTTGTTTAACTTCTCCCTAACACCTCAGCCAAAGAGGAACGTCTCTTGTATTTGAGGCAATTAGACAAGACTCATCATGATGCTGCCTTAGTCATTGAAACTCAAAAGAAGGGTGTCAAAACTCAATATGACAGGCATGTCAAACCACGTGTTTTTTTTATGGTGATTTGGTTCTCCTTTACGAACAAGATCATAACTTATTAGGGGCTGGTAAATTCGAGCCCATGTGGCGTGGCCCTTATATCATGAAACGAGTGTTGGAGAAAGGGTATTATGAGCTGATATATTATGAAGGAATTCCTTTGAGTGAACCCGAAAATGGGATTTACTTGAAGAAGTACAATGCTTAAACTATTTTTGCATGAGTTCTTTGTATTTTTAGTGTATCATGTGCTAGTGTGTTTTTTTCATTTTTGTTCCGCCTTTTAGCTTCTTACCTTGCATTGTGATTGGTTTCCATATGTTGGTGTCTTCACTAACCTATATCATCTTTGTTGATGGTGCTAGTCATAGTACTCAAAACCTAGTGTCTGCTACATGAGCAATCTATGCACCTATGGATGAGTTTATCAGTCTACATAGTGTCTGCCTTGGTCATGCAACTAATAATATCATGGAATACAGTGCAATTATCGAGTTATTAACTGACTCCATTTCATTTGGCATATGTCATCTTATTGTATGACTTGATTCACAGTTAGTAGTGATGCATTTGAGTAACATTTATTCCATATGAAGTCCTACATTGTTACGGGTATAATTAAGAATTCGCCTCTTGGAAATACATTTTGATTATATTGAGTATCAAAATATTCCTTGATGTCTAAACAAATTGATATATGCATTGGCTAATTATTTTTTAGACATACATTTGCGACATTTATAAATCCAAACACACATTTTTTAAAAATACAAGTAAGACGATAGGAACTTTATATTAATGCGTCAAAAGTTACAAAAAGTGTTTGTCCAAAGAATAAAATATCAAAATAGTGAATCTCATGGCTTCATATACAAAAGCATAAAGGATTTTCTTGTTGTAACAAAGGATTGCCCATGCCATTCTATGGAGCAGTCGACCAATAGATGTCGATACACTAACTGTATGGCATTGGCAGTGTTGAAGAAGTTCATCTATCGTAATATCAGGAATGTTCATGGTTAATCCCTCTAGGTTTTGCTCGATCTCCTAGAGATCCTCAGAAGCCACTCCTCAACCCACCACAACGCTTATCTCTCCTCGCCTATGAATGGGAGATGATCCCAGAGGACAATAAGGGGCCACATCTGCATTATTGAGAGCACTTGATTAGTCTTGGGTAAATGACAAACATTCTATATAATTAAAATATCAAAAACATCATATAATGAAAATTTTCTTCTTAGCTATGTCTCCCCACTGAGATTCCTCAGGTAGAGCTAAGTCAATATCCCCACAGAAGTCTATCTCAGCGTAAGCATAGTCCTCCACCATGATTAGTTGATCTCTTAACCAATGGAAGAAATCTTTGTCATATTTTATGATAGGCACACCACCTTGACGAGCCATCAAATCCACCCATCTTTTCATCTGTGGATCTTGTGGAGCGGGTATGCCCCACTCCACCTGTATACATAAGATGGGGACCCTCTCCAAGAGGAAGGATACTAAAATGAATCCATAACCAAATTGTTTCAACCTACCATTTCGACACCTTTTCAGTTTCTTCTTCATATTCTTCAAGAGACCCTACACCAATTGAAGACCCGGGGCTCCATACACTCTATGGAATAATGAAAGTGGATTTGCAAAGCCATGTGGGGAGCTGCACTCCCTGCCATTTGGGTGATAGTATAGAGGATGGTTCTCAATGGTAAATCCCAAACATCCCTAATGGAAACCTTTCCAGTATTCTTTTATGTACCTAGCACATAGTGGTGTGAAACATAGTAGTCCATGGGTTCTCCTCCACCCCTGCTTCCCGAGAGTGATACCCGAGAGCNCCCTTAATAAAGTAAATGTCATATATCTCCAAGGTGAGTGTATGCACACCCACATGAAAGGCTTGTTCATTTACATCCCACATGTGGACTATATACTCCAACAATCTCAGTTGGGCTCTCGGGCCCTAAATTTTGAAGAATTTGAGTAAACCACAATCTCGGAGTGTCATTACAGTTCCTGGGTCATTCCTGACAAAGTATTATTCTTCCTCATGCTCACATTCTCTCCACTCAATCATTTTGACTAAGGAAAACCTACCAAGCATCATCAAAGAATGATTCGATTCATAAAAAATCAAATCTTGGAAGTTTTCCTAACTCATTTTTTCTTTTCAAAAATTTAGTTACGGTCATCGCAGGGGCTTGATTTTACATAGAGCGATGTCATTGCACCCTGTCTTTGTGTCCCCTATGACGATTTGAGATCATCGCAGTTCATGATAGCGTGAGCTTGCGACGATCTCAAAACGCAGTGACCTCCAAAAAATCGACCTTAACTCAAATTTAAACCATTAAAAATGAATTTTTAAACCATGAAAAGAGAAAGTGGAAAGAGATTAACTTTTTGACGGAAGTGGTTTTTGAAATGGTCCACCAGGCGCTCTTGAATCAACGCTTGAAATTTGGAAGAAAATGAGGGTTTTGGGCACTATTTTAGTGAAATAGAAAAATGAAATGGTAAATGGGTTATTTTGACCTATTTAATTACTTTTTACCATTTTTTTATTGCAAGTTAAATATTTTACCTATGCCCTAAAGTCTAATCAAATTTGCAAAGTGTTTTCTATTACAAATTGAAATATCTAAAGATGGGACGTTTGACATGGATCCACCATTTTTAATCGTTTTTGTGTTTTTTTCTTACGTACAGATACTTTGAGGGTTTTTTAGGAAAAACTCTGAGCACGGTCTTAATTCTTTCTCACGCTCGTGAAAACATGAGAATGAAATCGAGTAACCTTTTATCATTTTTTTGAATTCGCATTGGTAATACGAAAAACAAACTCTACGAAGTATCCTTTAATCTCTTTTCAAGCTCTCTAAAACACGAAAAGATAGACGGGCGACCTTGTTCTTTTCATGCTCATAAAAGTATTTGAAGAAAACTTTTGATGAGATGTATATTATCTCTTTTTTCATTCTCGTCAGACAATCTTACGAAAAAGGATATTATGGTGTTTTCTTTAAGTGTTTTTCAGACTCTCTAAACATGAAAAAGCCATGAGTTTTCTTTCTTTGGACTCTTAAAAAAAACATCGAAAGGCCCATATGGGATCGAACCACTCCTTCTTAGGGTTCGTTAAACATACTCTAAGGGACTCGTCCGAAGGATGAGATTACATTACAAACATATGTTATCCTCCTTAAGCTTGCGTAAAAATAAAGAGGTACTCACCAGAAATGGTGGGGGGAAATTGGGAAATAAAAGTGTATCTGTATCTGTGTTAGTGGCAGTAAGTCTCTCTTGAACACGAAACCCCCCTTCATCATTGTAATCGGGTTGCGAAATCCATTTGTCTCTCATTTGACCATCCACAAGTCCATATGATGGGTTCTCCTTGAGTCAATTCTACCAAGACAATTGTCATGTCATTCATATGTTCAAGAGAAGTCCAAACCAAGAAGCCTTCTATCGATTCGACCATCTGTAGTTATAAATTTTCTACCATGTCGGTCTTCCCTGAGTTAGTTTTGAATCACCTCATACTCTGATCTACTTTAAATCTATTACATATTTTGTGTCATTTATGGGGGATACATTAAGGCCCTCCTATGACGAGTCTTTTCCTGTCGACCTCAACTCATTATACGGGAACAAGACGCAGAAATCACATTAGTACCTTGGAGCATGCATGCCTCAATGGAAGGTCTCTTCACTTTAATTAGTGGGTTCACTTCATTGGCCCTTGATTGGAATATTCCATCGAGTGTTCGACTTCAACTCATTCATTCACATTCATTGGATTGTACTAGAGTACCTTGGGAGTCATTGACATCAATGGTGATTTCCCTCGCACTTGTTAACAGTTTTCATTAATGACCGGTAATCAAGTGGTTTCTACCATGTTCGACTTCGACACTTATAATAACATGGCTAGAATCGTACTTAGGGATGATGGAAATGAAGACCCTGGATATCATCATACTAATCCAGGTTGTGACGAAGTATTCATGAATTTTTACTGACACATAGATCCACTATGTATGTCTCGTGGCTATGTCCGGATTTAAATTTTTTAAACATAGATCCATAGTGTATTTCTCATGGCTATGCTGAATCATGATGACATGGATCCACAGTGGATGTTTAGTGGCCATGACTCACTTGACACTTATGATTAGATTCACGTGTACTCTGAGTATGGGAATTCCTACCTCAGAAGATGTTATATTATTATGCAGAAGATTGATTGTTTGCAGGTTCCCGACCGATGCACTCCTTGTTTTCGACACACACATTCTACAAACCATTTCAGTTGTCATATGTTCCAACTTCATTCTTTGGGGGGGATTTTTTTACATTGTATTTTGGTCACCCCAGTGATCAACTAACGACATGTGCATAACTCACTTCCATGTTCCATGAAAACACCAAAAGAGACTTTTTCCATGAGAAAAGTGGTATACCTTTTCTTCCTTAAAAACTATGACAAAGGATATCGTCGCACCTCACTCTATTCTTGAGGTGCGATGATGCTTGATCGTCACACACTGAACAAAATCTAGACTGTAAAGTTGTCGTAGGCTGCCTGTGCATAGGGTGCGACGATTCTTAAACAAGGGAAAAGTGAAATTCATGAATGTTCTAGAAGGGAATGTTCTACAAGATGAGGTGGCCTCAAATTGGTTTGGATCTTACTCACTTATCTGATTTAGTAGGATCATCCTAATCTCCTCATCCATCCCTCTTTCACCTTATATAAAGAGCGATTTCTTATGGAAAAGGCTAAGGCTTGCTTATGCATGAAGAGTTCTGCTATGGTTTATACTTGAGATAACTTTGATTTAGCTCTCTAAGTCATATTGTGGTTCTTCTTCATCAAAGACATTGGATCAAAGGTGTGTGTGTTGGAGAAAAGATCCATTGAAAGGGACCCTGCAACATCAAGGCATGGGTTGTATTCTCTACTTTCCTTTAATATAATGCAACAATACATTTCTTCCCTATAAAGGTGTCTTTACTTTTATTATATAACTCCTTAATATTATACATAGAATTCATTGGAATATGTATATCTTTTTTCTCTCTCTTTGTTGGTTTGTGCTTCTTAAACAGGTTCACCATCCCGCAAATCCAAATATGGAGCGACAAGGACGACACTAGCGATGATCAAATTCCATTTAAAAGGCATGTCATTTGTCCCTCTCTGAACTAGTTTATATGACAATCAAGTCTAAGGTGAAGTTTGTATTCTATATTCTTCTTTTCTAGCTTCTTGTGGAAGTTAGGGAGATTAGTTTGTGTCCGCACTTACCGATTTGTCCGATAACAACTAGGCTTATCTATTACATACATTTTGAGCATATCTTCTAAAACTAGGTTTACCCTTTCAGTCTTCCCTTCTATTTGTGGATGGTAAGTAGGACTAAATTTTAATTGGGTGTCCAAACCTTTAAACAAATATTTCCAAAAAGTACATGCAAACTTAGCATCTCTATCAAAAATTACAACTTTAGGCACACCATGTAATCTAAAAATTTATTTCATAAAAATATCAGCAATACTTATAGCTTTATAAGTGGACTTAACATGAATAAAATGTGTTTCCTTACTTAATTTATCAACAAAAACCATTATAGAATCATTCAGTTTATTATTTTTACGTAATCATGTTATGAAATCCATACTAATAATCTCCCATTTCCATTCTGGAATAGGTAGAGGTTGTAGTAAGCATGGTGGGTGCTTGTTCTCAGTGTGTACCTACTGACATTCCAGGCATCTTACCAAATATTTTGCTAATTCACTTTTCATTTTTGGCCAATAGAATTCCTTTCTTCGCATAATAATCATTTTCTCGTACCTAGGGTGTCCATAATATGGCTTTTTATGCATTTCATTCAATATTAATAATTTTATTTCATTTGAATCAGGTATGTATAATCTTTTTTTATACATTAGTAATCCATTTATATTCATTCTGTAATCCGTTTCTTCATTTTCTACTTCACCTTCCGTTATTTTTCATTTTAAAATTTTACATTTTCATCATTTTTTCGTAGTCGTCCTAATTTTATCTTCCAAATCCATCTCATAACTACTACTTGTGGTCATGGAGACTAAATTTGCATGACGACTTAAAGCATATGCAGTTTTATTTTCTTTACCCTTAATATACTTGATTTCAAAATCAATTTACTTAGGAAATATAACCATCTAGCTTGTCGAGCATTCACATTTTGTTGATCAAATACGTATTTTAAACTAATATTATCATACATCAACAAAAATCGTCTTCCTATAAGATAGTGTCTCCACATCTTAAGGGCATGAATTATAGCAGCTAGCTCTAAATCATGAGTAACATAATTCTTTCATGTTCTTTAATCTTTCTATATTCGTAGGATACCACACAATTTTCTTTCATCAAAACTCCTTCTAATCCTTTTAAACTTGCAAGCATTTGTACATACAACAAAACATTTATATGGATTTGCAATTTTTAGTATAGGATTGCTAGTTAAAAAATGTTTTAGTTTATTAAAACTTTCTTGACAATTTTTTGTCCAATTAAATTTTATTCCTTTCTTCTACAATGAATTTATAGGATATGCAATTTTTGAAAAACCTTCAGTAAATATTTGGTAATAGCAGGTAATTCCCATAAAAGATCTTATATCCATAACATCTTTGTGAACATGGCATTCCATTATAGCTTTAATTTTATCCAGGTCGACGGAAATGCCTTCTTTAGAAATAACATGTCCCAAATATTGTATTTTATCTTTATAAAATTCACTTTTGTTGAGCTTAGTTCAAAGTTCATGTTCCCTTAACACTTGTAAAAGTATTCTTAAATGTTCTTCATGTTCTTGTTCATTTTTTGAATATACTAATATATTATCAATAAAAACAATAATGAATTTATCCAAGTATTTACTTAAAATATTATTCATTAAACACATGAATGAGGTTGGATTGTTTGTTAAACCAAAAGGAATTACTACAAACTCGTAGTGGCCATACCTCATTCTAAAAGTTGTTTTATGAATATATTCATCTTTTATCCTAACTTGATGTTATCCAGAATGTAAGTCAATTTTAGAAAATATAGTCGCTCCTCTTACTTGATCGAATAGATCATCAATGTGAGGTAAACAATATATGTTTTTAATGGTCATTTTATTTAGTTGTCGATAATAAATACACATTTGTAAAGTACCATCATTTTTCTTTACAAAAAATACAGGTGCTCCCCATGGAGACAAACTTGGTTGGATGTACTTTTTATTTATTAATTCTTGTAATTGTATCTTTAGTTCATTCAGATATAGCATGTTCATCCTATAAGGAGCCTTAGATATTGGTGCTTCTCCAGGTACTAGTTTTATAGTAAAATCTATATCTCTTTATGGAGGTAATCCTGGAATTTATTTTGGGAATACGCCTTTAAATTCATTTAAAATATACAACTCTGAGATATTAATTGGTTTATTTTCCTCTTTTTTATCTATTACATGTACACCATATAATTTACAACCTTTATGCATACATTTTTTCATTTGTAATGTTGATATTTCATGCACAAAGACTATTTTTGGTATTCCCTTAATGTTAACAACATTACTAGTATCATTCATACATAAAAAGGTTTTATTATAATAGTTTAATATCACTCTATGTTCTTCTAACCAATTCATACCAATCATGAAGTCATAAGATCCCAAAGGAAAAACATTCAAATCAACACAGTTTTTAAAATCATTCATAAATAATTCACACTTGCCAACAAATTCAGTTACTTTCCTTTTTGTACTTGTAGCAAGTTGAACTAACCATGACTTTTCAAATTTGTTTTTCTGTAATTTACACATCTTCGAAACTCTAGGTGAAATATAACTTAAAATAGCATCAAGGCCAATCAAAATAGATATTGGTTCATTATTTAGAATATCTTCTACTTCCACCATAGAATTCTGATGATCTACTTTTCTATTTTCCAATGTTGAGCTGATTTTTGGAATATTCCTTGTGTTTTCATCAACTGTGGAGGCTTCAAAAACAACATGCAAGTTGTTGTTGTTTTTCTTCTTGAGTGGCCAATCCTTGTAATAATGTTGGTCACCACACTCCCAACATTTCAAAGGTTCTCTTTGGGATGTATTTTTATTATAAACAATAATTGGTTCTTTTTCCTTATTCCCAGATTGATTTTAAGGCTTATTACCTTTATAGTTACTCCCTTGATAACCTCGTTGATTATTTCCAAAATTATTAAATTATAAAATTTAGTTCCTCTTCCATTTTCTTCAAATTTTTTTCTCTTTTTCTCTTTCCATTTATTTACATTCTGATTTTTGTTTTTATTTTGTTCATAACTAAAATTCACTTTCCTCATTGCTTCTTCTAATGTTCTTAGGTTATCGTATTCAATTCATTCTTTATAAATAGGAGGTAGAAAACTTATAAAACATTGAATATTTTTCTCTTCATCAACAATATAAGGTACATAACACAACAAACTTAAGAACTTACTGCACAAATCCTTCATTGTCATACTTATCAGTTTTAAATCATAAAATTTCTTAGCCTTTTCCTTGTAATATTGTTCTGACAAGTATTTCCTTTTAAAATGTTTCTTAAAATTTCTCCGAGTTACATATCGTTCTTTAATATGTTTTACCTTTTTATATCTTGCCACCAGATATCAACTTTCCCAATCAACTTATATATTTCCATTTTCGCTTTTAATTCACTAGAATACTTATATATTTGGAAGTATTTCTTCATTCCTGAAAACCATGCTTCAACTTCTTCTCATGTTTCAATTTCACCATTG
>JASDQU010224328.1:0-11045 GCA_032191745.1 Picea mariana | reverse complement strand
GGATCCTCTACACCAAGAGAACTTCTCAGTGCTCATAGATTTTGTTAATGAATCTGCAACATTCTTCAAAGTGTCCACCTTCATCAGCAATACTTTCTTTTCTTCAATCATGTCTCTCACAAAGTGATATTGAATATCAATATGCTTTATCTTTGAATGATAAGCCAAGTTATTCACCATAAAAGTTGCACTTTGACTGTCACAATCTATCCTTACAACTTGTTGTACCAACCCAATACATGAACACAATCTTTGTAACCATATTGCTTTCTTACTTGCATGAGTGGCTGCCATGTATTCAACTTCTATAGTTGAAAGTGCCACCACAGCCCGTCTTTTGCTCATCCAACTTATTTCTCCTCCAAATAGGTTTAACACATACCCACTTGTAGATATACTACGATCTAGATCTCCAGCCCAGTCTACATCCATAAATCCATGTATATCCACCACTCTGTCCAATCCCGATCTTCCTTGGTAGCACAATCCATAGTCTAGCAGTGCCACACAAATACATGAAAACCCTTTTTACTACTTTTCAATGCTCCTTCTTTGGTTTTGACATATACCTGCTCAAAACTCCCACTACATGTGCAATGTCCGGTCTAGTACAAACCATTTCATACATCAAACTGCCAAACTACACTCGCATATGGAACATGAGACATGTCCTCCTCCTCTTCATGTGTCTTGGGACACTGATCCGTAGATAACTTTACGCCAACAGGAATAGGAACATTGACCGATTTACATTCCTGTATATTAAATCTCTGCAATATTGTCTCGACATATTTTCTCTGATTTAACCAAAGTTTCCTCTTTTTCTGATCTCTTTTAATTTCCATGCCCAAAATGAAATTTGAAGCACCGAGATCCTTCATGTCAAATTTAGAGGACAATTGAGTTTTCACATCCTGGATAATCTCCTTGTTGTTTCCTATCAACAACATGTCATCCACATACAAGACCAAATAAATGAAATGATTGTCAATTAATTTAAAATACACACAGTGATCCTCTTTTCTTCTTGTGAAGCCAAGTCCCAGCATATAAGTATCAAAATTTTGATACCACATCCTTGGTGATTGTTTTAAACCATACAAGGACTTTTTTAGCTTGCATACCAACTCCTTCTTTCCCTTCACATCATAACCTTCTGGTTGCTTCATATAGATTTCTTTTTCTAGATCCCCATGTAGGAATGCTATCTTCACATCCATTTGTTGTAACACCTTGTTTCCCCCAGTTTGTAAATATAACTATATTGGCCAAGGAACTATGGAAAACTCAAAGGTGTGAATGTTTGATTTGATGGACTTTTGCATAAAAGGTCGATGAATGCAAATTCTGTTATTTAATAGAAAATGGATATGTGTTGCATGACTGCTGGAAAGGGGATGTGCTAAGAGAGACCACAGATGTTATGAAAAGGTGGTGGAGGGGACCAGGAATGGTTGCGTTAACATCCACTGAACCAATACCTTGCTGGATTAAATTGCTTAGGATCAGAACAACCCTTTGAACCAAGAATGAATTACAGTCAGGCTGGTAGGTGGGAAGACCTCCTCAAGAGTTAATGAGGGGATGGGGAAGACCACCCATCCGTAAGGCTTCTATACCTGACCACATACTGGGAATTCGAGCCACACACAATCTTTGTAAGGGAGGCAAGAAAGGAAGTGTGGTGGGTAGAGGAAGACCTACGAAGAGTGCAGAGACGAGAGCCTAAGGTATTGGGTCCAAGGAAGGACTGAGAAAATTGGAGTGAATTATGATTCCATAAAATAGAGACTGAGATAGGAGGAGGAGAGTAACCTTCTTCCCTATATATTTCTGTATTGGAAGAAGGAGAGTAACCTTCATCCCTAACTTCTGTTGAGTTGGAAGAAAGAGATTGAATCTCAAAGCATCATGTTCTAAGCTTGGGGGTGGCCAGTGGTAAATCCATTAGGAGTGACTGAGCCTATGGTTGGGTGGAAACGATCACCCCTTTTAGCAGTCGCATCACACCTTATGGTTCTGATAAGTGTTTTCATGCCACGTGCTTTAAATAGAAAATAATGGATGCATGCGTTTATTTATGTGTCTATAAATGGTCTCTATATTGAAATGATTAAGTTATGCGTATGCGTTTGTTCCCTTGAGAACTTAAGCTTCTGCTTGATTTTCCATATGCGCCAGTTTAATTCCTCGAAGGCATTTCCTAGAGAATTACAACACAGTTCCAGAGTCAGAGAAAACCTCTTGGCACTGCTACCATTTCGATAACTTCACGATTTTACCTTGCCCTGTTTTAGAACTTAAAGTTCTGCAAGTTAGGGAGGCGTTCCCTTCAGACCAGTAGTCTAAGAGACTTTGAACTCTCGCCTAATTCCTTAACCAAAAACTTGACTAAGAGTAGGGTTAATAGCCCAAGAGTCATCTGAAGGCCCATGTGACCTGGGTCTAGGAACCTTGGGCTAAGGGAGTTATCTCATGAAGGTTTCAGAACCTTGGGAGCTCAAATCCATGAGATGTCAAATTTCATGATAGTTAAGTTACCCGAACTACTCAATAACATGAATCGTAGATGAATTAAGAATATGACAGTAGAGATGGATGCAAGCCGTTTAACAAGAGGAGAATCCATCTCAGTCGTCAGATCAACTCAAATACCCACTAGAGTTAACGAACCAAACACCAGCCACTTGATTAAATTGATGGTTGTGAATCATTACGAAGTGCAAAGGTGAAATTAGCAGACATGCTAGTTCATGACCCACAATCAACCAACGTCGTTGATCTCGTTGGGAATGGAATATCAACGACTAGGATTAGACTAGAGTCAGGCAAGAACTTCCCAGCTTTTAGAGGTTGGACCCCACAATCACTATGAACCGTCGATCTATGAACAAATATCGACGGTGGGGAATCATTGTGGAGAGAGAAGGTGAAATTAGCGGACGCGCTAGTTCACGGCCCACAATTCACCAACATCATTGATCTCACAAGGTTGGAAGATCAACGACTCAGGTTAGACCAAGTTGGGAGAGTACTTTTTAGATTGCGGAGGTTGAGATCTCTGATAAAGAGTGCACATGTTAGGGCCCCACAATCATTGTGAATTTTTGATTAACGAACACATTGGTATTGGTCGGATCATGACCATCAGACCTAGAAAAGTTGCTAGGTAGATAGTCGTGAGTTCCTTTGGAAATCCATAGAGTAACATAGTCCTTCTATACCGTCGATCTAAGAGAAAGGACACATGTCAACAGATCGTCGACTTCAGGTGTAATCACTTCGGGAGAAAGTGAGTGTGGAGAGGTTGAACCTATTGAAGCTGAAGAGCCGAAGTGATTTGCAACCTTCGATCTGTGGGAGACATGCGTAGATAGATCATCGACTTCGGGTGAAATCACTCCGGTAGAAAAGGGGATATGTTGAACAAGAACTCCCAAAGGCCGGAGAGCTGAAGTTCATCTGAGCCTTCCATCTGTTGAGGAAAGGTGTTAGTAGATCTTCCATTTCGGGAGATAGCTACTTCGAAGGAGAGAGGCGTTGGAGTATTCGAAACTACCAAAGGCCGAATAGCCAAAGTTATTTGTAGTCGTCGATTCATGGGAGACTCGCGTCGATAGATCGTTAACTTTAGGGAAAATAATTTTGGGAGAAAGCGAGTGTGGAGAGGTAGAAACTCCCGAACGCTGAAGTCCTGAAGTAAAATGGGACCATTGATCTAGAAGGATGCGTGGCGCATGATCCTTGACTCCGGAAGAAAATGCTCAGGGAGAAATAGGCTGCAGAAACGTCTGAATATCCCGAATTTCGAAGTCTCGAAATGAATCTAAGCCATCGATTTACAACGGACACATGGTGATTGATATAGAACTCCAGGTACAGAGTATTTCAAGAGGAAAGGTTGTGTGAGCGTCCGAGACTCCCGAACGTCGAAGTCCCAAAGTGAATCAGGACCATTGAACTCCTCGAGGACACGCGGTGTCGGATGGTGCACTTCGGATGATTAGTGCTCCAGAGGTTTTGCGAGGAGGTGCTTCGAATTTCGTCGAATCCCAGAGGCCCAAAGTCATTGAGGGTCGTTGATATTGAGAGAGAGTAGGGACCGTTGATCCCTTCTCCCTAGTTCGGAACTTCACCACTTCAGAGTTCAGAGGAATTGACATGTGATGAATCAAAAACTTCCGAAGCTTGAACTTCTGAAGCATTGGAATAGGTGCATGTGGCCTTAGCGTTCGGTCATAACCCATGGTCATATGCGATGTTCCTTTAAGAAGGAGGGGCTAGGCCCCAATTTCCAAATTAGAGACCATGGATAGAGAATTTGATTAATTAAGGAGAACAAAATTTTTACGCCCCACCATGGGTGTGTTACATTTTTTCTACTTCAAAATCAAATGCAGCAGTAATGGATAACACAAATATTATAGAGGTTAACTTGGCAACAGGAGAAAAAATCAATTCCCTCAACCTGATAATAACCCTTTGCTACTAACCGAGCTTTGTATTTCTCCACTTTTCCTTCTGTGTTCAGCTTCTTTTTAAATACCCATTTGCTGCCAATGGGTTTTCTTCCAATTGGCAACTCCAGTAGATCCCAAGCCTCATTCTTATCCAAAGATGCCATTTCTTTGTCCATGGCCCTTTTCCAGATATTTCCATCCTCCGAATCCACTGCCTCCTTAATAGTTCTAGGATCATCATGAGTAATAGACAAAGCAAAAATTGAATGGAAATCAGATGGAGTATACCTTTCTGGTAGCCTTCTTTCTCGAACCGATCTCCTCAATACTGGAGTATGAGGATCTTCTTCTTCTTATTCATGTTCTTCTGTAGAGTCTGATTCATCATCCTTTAAATCAAACTCCATTTTCTCTACTTCTTCCTTACTTGGTAGGACTTCCTGTTTAACATCATCCTTCATTTCTCTAAGTATCAAATCTCATATATACACTACCTTATTAGTTTCTGGGTTCCGAAGCTTATAACCTTTGAGACCATCTTTATATCCAATAAAGATACACTTTTCATCCTTCTTATCTAGCTTGCTCCTGTTTTCCTGTTTTCCTTGAGATGTGTGAGATAAGGTTCCTTACCAGTCCATACCTCTTGTGGAGTCTTGTCATCCAATGTTGATGAGGGTGATCTGTTGACTAGGTAACATGCAGTACCCACTGCCTCTGCCCAAAATTCTTGCCCTAAACCGACACCACTGAGCATGCACCTTGCTTTTTCCATCAACGTCCTATTCATCCTTTCTGCAACTCCATTCTGCTGAGGTGTATATGGAGTAGCCTTCTGCCTTGCTATACCACACTTCTTACATAATTCTTCAAATTCATTCCCGCAGAACTCTCCGCCATTATCTGTCCTCAACATCTTAATTCTTTTCTCTGTTTGATTCTCAACAAGAGCCTTAAACTCTTTAAACTTGTCAAAGACTTCATATTTCTTCCTGAGGAAATATATCCAAGTATTCCTTGAGAATTCATCTATAAATGAGACATAGTACACAGATTTTCCCAATGATGGGACCGACACAGGTCCAAAAACATCACTGTGAACTAGCTGTAAAATTACTTCCGCCCTCGTTGCACCAGAGGGGAATCTTACCTGATTCTGCTTCCCATATAGACAATGTTCACATAAATCAAAATCCAGAGAGAAATTAGACATACCTTCAACCATACCTTTACTATGTAGTAGTTGAAGACCCTTCTCTCCGATATGCCCCAGTCTTTGATGCCACAACATAACCTTTTCTCCAGAGACCGTAGGAGTTCTTTCTTCTTCAACTCCAATATCAGGAACAATGGAACTATTACACCCATCACTAATAGTGCTTCCTTGTAGCTTATATAGAGTTCCAAACCGAACTCCCTTCAGCAACACCATTGCTCTTCGAACCATCCTACAAGTTTCCTTTTCAAATATTCTTTTTACCCCTACATAGTCCAATTTGATTACATAAATAAAATTTCTATCCAAACCTTGGATGTGAAAAACACCAGATAGTGTTCTAATCCTTCCATCTATGAGCCTCAACTTGACTTTTCCTAGTCCTATGATTCTGGTTGTCGAATCATCACCTAAGAAAACAATACCTCCATCATACCTTTCATATTCACAGAACCACTCCCTGTGGGGAGTCATATGAAAGGATGCACCTGAGTCAACCAACCATTCCTCATGATCTACATGTGTGATTGAAGAAGCCAAGTACACATCCCCTCATTCTTCCTTGGAGGTCTTTTCTTCTGTAGAAGGAGATTCTTCAGATCCCTTCTTTTTCTCAACTTTGGATCTACACTGCTTCTTGTAGTGCCCTTCTTTTCCACATCTCCAACATACCTTTACAAACTTTCCAAGAGATTTAGATCTACCCTTAGACTTAGATATCCCACTTGAGAACTTAGATATATTTCTTTCCTGGGAACATCCTCTTGTAAATAATGCGTCTGTTCTCTGTCCTTCCATATTCTTCCGTCTCATCTCCTCCGACAATAAGGATGAGACTACTTCATCAAACTTCAAGGAAGTTGTATTACTACCTATGGCCACAACCAGACTATCCTAGGAGTCTGGTAAAGAACACAATATACTGATACATTTATCTTCATCTGAAATTTTAATCTCAACAGATACTAACTAACTTACCACAGTATTGAAGGCGTTCAAATGCTCTGCCACCGAGTCTCCATCTCTCATCCTCAGGTTATACAAATTCTTTCTCAGAAATAGTTTATTTACTAGGGATTTGGATTGATACAACTTCCCTAACTTTTCCCATAAATCCTTGGCTGTAGCTTCCTCCAACACATTCAATAATACTGAATCTGAGAGGCATAGTCGAATTGTGCTCTTTGCCTTCCGATCCAACTTTTTCCAGTCATCTGCTGAAGTTCCTATAGGTGCAGTACCTGGATCTACCACGATCCAATGATATCTGTCCACCAACAAATCTTCCATCTTGAGCTTCCATAGCTCAAAACTTTGCCCATTAAACTTTTTGATCTCCATTTTCAAATTGCTTGCCATTTCTTTTCACCTGAAAACTCAATACCATAGATCTCCCATTGTAAAAAGGATTATCATAGTCTCGAGCCAAACCCTTGACCACAAAGGTGTCCCCCTTAAGCCAACAAAGCTCTGATACCAAATGTAGATTTTAACCTTGTACAATATTTACTGCAAACAGATTTTAAGTAAAAGAACAAAAAAGATAGAATGGCAAATACAAACATTAGACAGAAATTTTTCCCCTGGAAACCCAAACCGGGAAAACCAACATATTCTATATTCATTCACAGTGATACATTATTTACAATACAATATACACATAGGAGCCAACAACATCCAAAACCCTAACCCAATGACTTGGATTAGCCAACAACCCTAATTCCTTAACCAGAAATAGAAAACCATTGGCAAAGAAACTATGTGCCAAAAAGCCACCTAAATATGTGACACGTTTTGCGAGGCAGAAAATTTTTTCTCGTGCCGAAAAGCCACCTAAATATGTGACATGTTTTGCGAGGCGGAAATTTTTTTCTTGGGGGCGCTGCCCCTGAACTCCCACGCGGAGGACTTCGCCCCCTAAAAATCCCCCGGCGCACACGACGCAATGCAAACACTACTACTCGTGAAAAGAATATAACACATACCCAACAATGGATAGTTGGATCAACGACTGAGGGGAACGTGGTAGGGAGGGTAGGGGGGTTGGTAGGCCCACATGACCATGAGCAAGGAGGGGTCCTCGGTGAAATCCAATAAATCCTCCTCATCCTCCATGGGATCGAGGCGAGGGCACAAGTTTAGATAAGGATGTAGGCACACTAGTTTCATAATGAAAGGGGGTGTTCCTTTTGGGTATGAGGTTAAATTTCAATGATGTTTTAATACCAATCTTTAACATATGACGCCTTTCTGACAGTTTCAACATTGATTAGATGGGATACTACATTTAATGGTTAAACTCACATTTTGGTTTGGAAGTATGACTTAAAACCGCTTTTGAATGGTTAAGAGCTAGTCTTCCTCACATTTATGGAAACATATTAGTCACCCAAGATATGACAGGAGAAAAAATTTGTTTCTTTAAGGTGGCCATGTTTTATCTACACAAAATGATGTAACTATATGATAGGGTTTTCCAATTGGATTTAGCTCATGTGGTTGGGAGGAATGATTGTTATCCTCCCCACCTGGGTTTAATTCCTACAAGTGACATGTACTCTAAACTAGTATATTATTGTAATGGATTTAAGCTATATTGTTGATCGACCTTATACCCTAAATATTCTAGGATTTAGGATTTATCTTGAGTAACATTGAAACCTACAAAATCTAAAACACCTTGACACCAAAAAAATGTAAAATATTTGAAAATAATAAATGAAAACATTTTTCCTATAGAAAATTAAACTCCATAATTTATTAAATCATTAAAAAATAAAAAAACCTTATAAACTTCATTTTCAAATCATTAAACACAATATAATATATCAAACAAATTATTTAAACACAATATAATATATCAAACAAATTAATTTAATTTGATATATTCAAATATATAAAATAATTTCATCATAAACAAATTTAAAAACATCACATTAAAATAAATTTACATAGTCTTGAGTGAGCCTAATGGTTAAGAACATGTATTTCCTCTAAAGAGATTACAAGTTAACATCAATAAATTTAATAATTAATTGATTGATTTTAATATTTTATTTATATAATTAAAAAATTGTAATTTTTATATTTTTATGAATTATCATTAACATCAATAAATTTAATGATTAATTAATTGATTTAATATTTTATTTATATAATTTAAAAAATGTAATTTTTATTTTTATGAATTATAAGAACTTAATAAATTTAATGATTAATTGATTTGTTTTAATATTTTATTTATATAATTAAAAAAGTATGATTTTTATTTTTATGAATTAATATTCTAGGAAAATCATTAATAGTATAAATATCGTTAAAACTAAATTTTAATATATACTGATACAAAAATTAAAATATCCTTATATAATAATTTTCAAATATATTGAAATAAAATTTAATTTAGAAAGTTCCAATTTAAAAATCATTGAATGATAAACATGGTTAAATTTTCAGATATATTAAAATAAACATTAATTTGGGAAGTTCCAATTAAAAAATCATTAATAATGGTAAACATGATTAAAATTTCGAATATATTAAAATAAAAAAAAATAGTGGTTCCAACTAAAAAATCATTGACAATGGTAAGATTGTGGAAGGTTTGAACTACTGCATTTTTTTGTGGAGAGGAAAGAAAACCGAACGCCTTTGTCGAGCCGGCTTTGGGTGGTGGTAGATTTTTTCCCTGTTAAAACCAGAAAGAAATGAAAAATAATTCTGTTAGCTGTTTTGTTTTAGCTTGATAACAACATTCTCTGATATAATGTAATTCACATTTATTATATCTATCAATTATCCAACATAGCTTACCTTAACAATAGAGGCGGTAGCTGTGGAGAATTGGGTTGGAGCCATTCTGATCTTCTCTGCTATTTGAATTTGAAGACGAAGATGATGTTACATATTCTCCCCTCGTTGCACGCGTTTGAGAATCATTGGTATTAGCGTTGGCAGAAGAAAAAGAAGAACATGCGTTAAAATATGACCTGTAGAACGAGATGAAACTGTTACGTCTTCTTCTCTGTTGGGAGAAGCATTAATGGCGGACGAGGTCATTTCCCATGAATCAACAGCAGCAGGAGGTTTTGTTTTTGTTTTAGCATTGTGATCAGGAAAGAGGGCATCAGCAGGAGGTTCTGTGCTGGCGTTGATAGGAGGAGAGGTATCAGGTTGTGTATTCCCCTTTGTAGGAGAAGAGGTATCAGCAGCAGGAGGAGTTTTTGTGTTAACAGGAGGAGGATGAGTTTTTGTGTTAACAGGAGGATGAGTATTTGCACTGGCAGGAGACGGGGCATCAAGAACAGGCGGCTGTGGATAATTTGAAAGAGGGGGTCTGTTCTCAACCCAAAAGCATGAAAAGCAGGATAAGAAGTTGCAAGAGCAGCAGCTGCTTTTCCTTTTCCTCTCCATTGTTGCTCAGGAGTAATAGAAAATTGGCAACAATGGAGGAGGGAGTGAAAAAAATCAGTGAATGTAACTCATGACAAGTCCTCAAAGCCCTGTTTTGCCCAGATATCAAAAGAAGACTTCCAACACAAACAGATAATGGAGGGGATGGCACTTAAGCTTTTACACCAACTTCACGTAAGGTATAAAGTTCAGATTCTACAAATCGGGCTAAACTGAAATAATAAAAAGGTGCAATTTAAATTTAATTAGAGAAGAAAAAAAGAAATAAAACGATTTTAACTTTGACTATGCTAACAATAGTTTATTGGACAGATCCCCTCACACATTGATTTTTGTATTTCAACCCTTTTCCTGTTCAACTTGATGATGAGCTTTCCCAATTTCTTCACTGTCCTCTAGTTGAATAAATTATTCCAAGAGCTAGCTGTCAAGATACTTATATAGTTGTCTCTACTATCTTTGAAGGTTTCACACTCTAAAATGAAGTGTGTTTGTGTTAGCCTAGTTTCACAATGGAGTTGATGGAAATTAGTTCTTAATTGGACAATAAGCATTTTGGTTTTCCAAGATATATTGACCCCTATATAGCCTTTTTTATAACCAAATTTTATTATAAAAACTTCACATATATGTGAGCCTGCTCACATATATGTGAGCCTTCTCACATATATGTGAGCCTGTGTTATATTATATAACACATAGTATGTGTTATATTATATAACACATACTATGTGTTATATTATATAACACATACTATGTGTTATATAATATAACACATACTATGTGTTATATAATATAACATATATGTGAGCCTGCTCACATATATGTGAGAGCAGGCTCACATATATGTGAGAGCAGGCTCACATATATGTGAGCCTGCTCACATATATGTGAGCAGGCTCACATATGTGTTATATTATATAACACATAGTATGTGTTATATAATATAACACATA
>JASDQU010224326.1:0-17034 GCA_032191745.1 Picea mariana | reverse complement strand
ATCAGACATGCCTTCTGTCCGAAAAGCCAGGCGCTCAAAGGCATCTATAAAGTCTTCCATTGTTCCTAATTGTTTCAACTTTGTCAAACGACCCAAATGGTTGGTGTCAGTGTCAAAGCATTCATAAAGCTTTGCCATAAAGTGCGTTCAAGAAATATACCCTTGACGAGAAGTTTTTCTCCATTGCCACCATTGCCAATGTTCTTGATCTAAATGGAGAACACCATACCGGAGTTTGGCCAAGTCATCTGTAATGTCATATAAAGAGAAATAATGTTACATTTGGGTTACCCAGCCAGTGGGGTATGAGCAATCAAATTTGGTCACAGGCATAGGTCGCGTTGAAAGTGATGGTTATGAAAGTTATGGGAATGAGAGGAATGTTCACCTTCAGTATGTGGGAGTGAGGAAGAAGAAGGGTTATTTGTAGGGATATGCAGTTTGGTGCAGAGTGTCGAAAAGACAGATTCAAGCTGGGTGGTGAGGTCTTGTTTGATTTCCTCCATTGAGGACTGCATGGTTGTATTGATGGTGACAACATTGGCACTGAGTTGTTTCACTTCTTGTTGGGTCTTGATGAGACCAGATTGCAAGGTGTTGAAGCGAGCTTCCAAGTCTTGGCTACGGGTATGGGCCATGAGGATGGGGGAACTGAAAAGGGGCAGGTGGGGTCGCAAATTTTGCCGAAAAATGATATGTATGAATGTGATAAGGGTGAAGAGATGAATCCAATGGAATAGGTCTCAAATAGTGGTGAAATTTTTGTTTTACACCTGTGGAGTTATACTCCGGTCTGAAGAATACTACAGAGATGAAATGCCCAAATGCTTAACCAGAAATAAATGTGTAGTTACTTGGCAACCTGAACACAGTTGCGTAGCAATAGATCTTGTCTGTTTTAATTTGTTTATGTTTCTGTCCTCAAGGGTTAGGTATTCAAGGGTTCTACAGAAAAGGGTTTTCCCTATGCTATAGCTCTCTGATATACGTGCGGGGTCCAACAGTAGTACTTGGCCCAATATCTCAAGGCACTAATTAAGGAGGATAGACCGTACCCTTAGTCATACTACCCGACTACCCAGGTACTAGATAGAATCTTCACGAGTGTTTTTCTCGGTGGAACTATAGTAGTCAGGCGGCCGATCGGTTTATCTAAAGAGGGCTTCAGGAAATCTAGGCCGATCCGTACACAGGCGTTGTCTGATGTGATACCACTTGAAGGGGTACCAATAGGGGTTACAAAGGTGGCCAACAGATGTGCGCTTAAGAACCACTTGTATTTCTTGCGTGTATGAATCCCTCAACCACAGGTTTATGCACGTAACAATAGATCTCTTTGGCTTAAAGGCACTGAAATACGTCTTTACCCTGAAAAAAAATTACCCACAATTTCTGCCAAGGAAAGTGCTCTGATACCACTTGTAATATACCAGATATAAAATGTATGCAGAAAAGAAATAAAATGCTAGAAATGGCAGAATAAGAACAATATAACCAGAATAATCACCACAATAACACTGAAATGATATAAGAATAACAACAAAAATAACACTTTGATTCTGAGAGCAATGTTCACGGGCCTCTTCAAGGGGGAAACCTCCAGTCGAGCAGAGCTCTATTACAATAATCTCAAAGCTAGGGTTCTCATACCCTCGACTCCTATTTATACTAAATATGTCTATCAAAAGAAACATCTAGAGGAAGATCCTTCTAGAAGCGGAAGCTTCTATTAGGTCTTCTTACATTCAAATTATTCTATTTTATTGCAAGGCCTTATTAATATTGACCTTTATTACATCCGAATATATTGTTCTACCTATGTGCGGGTTAGGACCCTAACACCCCATGTCCAGAAAATGCTCAAAACTCAAATTCTCAGAATTGAGTGAAACCAATTCCATTGCAACCGGCTCGTCGTGCTGATTCCGCCCATATATTTACTTTTTCAAATGGGCTCTGTATGCGAGAGTTATCAAACTCTGACTGTTTTCTCAAACAGCGAAAAAGTCAAAGGTCAACTGGAAAAAAGTCAATGCTGATGTCAGCATCACATCACCAAAGAAAAATTAATGATGCTGATGTGGCAGTGACATGTGGCAACAATTGACTGGGCAGATGACAGATCCAATAAGAATTGGACACGTAGCTAATATTTGGTCAAATGTGGTGGTGTCACGTGGCCGAGGCATGGGGAGCCATGTGGCACCCAATCAACAATCGAATGGCAAGTTCCAAAAAAAAGTTCGGGGTCCATGGGTTTTGAACACACGACCACCACCAAGCCCAAGCACCTTGAGAAATGGTCCTGCACCAACGCGCCCACCATATTCCTTGTTCAATGTAACACATTTAAATAAATATGTGTTGTATTTAAGTGTAAGGTGGTGGAAACGGGGGGCTGGGGCTAAGCCCCAACCCATGGTTACGTTATGAACTGTGACCACCGTTTAGCAAAAAGGGGCGTGGACCCATCCATAACCACCAGGAGCGCTTTTAGCATCGGTCCTATAACTCGGGGGGCTGTGACTCTAGGCCAAGTGCATACTAAGGGTGCAGTCCCATTATATTCTACCATATGCCCACAAATCAAGGAGCTAGTGCGATCTTAGGGCCAATGCTTAGCCCTTAGGGCCAGCGCTTAGCCCTTTGGGCTAGTGCTTGGCCATATGAAGATGCATATGACCATTTTTGAGGGGGTGCATGCCTGATTTGAGGGCTCTAGCCCATATTTATGGTAAAAGTGGGTTTTTTACCCTGTTAATTTATTTTTAATTGATTTTGCCTGATTTTTGGGCTAGAATTGGTTTTTTGAGGATATCTTGGCCATTTGGAGGGGGATTTGATCCCAGAAAGAGGCCAGATCTTCAGGGAAAGTTGGGCTTCCTCATATGAGCTTGAAAACTATATAAACCAAGTTTTTTGAAGCTTGAGGGGAACTTTTGATGTAGGGATTTGAAGGAGCAGCTTGTAATTTTTGGCCTTTTCTCATGTTTTGAGAGGCATATTTCTCATGTTGCTGAGAGGATTTTGATAAGGCATGTATGAATCTGAGCAAGGAGGTCTTGCACAAAAAATATGAATCATGTTATGTAACAACAAAGAGCCATTGTAAGGGAACTTGAGAATTTTAAAGAGCAATAAAGAGGCCCTCCACTTGGAAGTGGGCCCGGAGATGTAGCCAACGATTGGTGAACTTCGTTAACAAGTTCTTGTCTCTATTTCTCTTTCTGTTTTGCTTTTCTCCTCTCTTCATTTGCAACATGATTATTAATGGATGGTCTCTTTAAATGATTAATGAGCATCAAGTAAAATTCACATTTGATATTCCGCAAACAAGATAATAAGTTTATGTATTTCGCATTCCTATCAATCCGATGCATAAAGTACATTAAACTAATTTTCAATTTATCGGTAATACCTTCATTTTTGGATCAGTTCACCCTATCATGCCTAAGATAATGGAGTAGTAGAGTTCTTCAACAAAACCATACACAAATGACTTACTAAAATATGTGGGGTCGATAGAGATGATTGGGATGACATGGTACCTGATGTTCTATGGGAATACATAACTACATGTAAGAGTTTAACTAACCAAACACCCTTTAAGTTGGTCTATGGACAAGAATTTGTAGTCCCTCTACATTTTAGAGGCAATGCAAAATTAGTAGCAATGATAGTGTAATATGACTCAACTAAAGCCAAGGAAAATTGATTGAATCAGTTAAATAAGCTCAAGGGAGATTGAATGACCACACTCCACCATTAGTAAGTGCATAAAAAACAACATAAAGCATGGCATGATAGAATCACAAAGAAGAAAGAAATTGACATTGGAGACTAGATACATTTATATGATAGAAAAATCAAGGGAAACCAAGGAAATTAGGAACAACTTGGTTGGGAACATATGTAGTCAAATATATAAGGTCGACTAGAGTAGTGCAAATTAGAAATCTCCAAGGTAGTCGATGGTGCCCACTTCAATCATTACCATCCATAAAAAATCGAAACAAATACAAAGAAACCCAATGGTTAAAACCCTTAGGAGCACCACTCGACAAGAATNCCTCTCTCTCTCTCTCCCTCTCTCTCCCTCTTTTAGTTGCAGTGAGCCCTAGTCAATTTTTACGGAGCCCTGGTCAACTAGTCAACCTAGAAACCACACAAAGCACTAGTAAACTAGTAACCTAAGAAGATACTATGGCACCAAAGATGAGAGGGGAAATCCCACAGTCTGAAGCACCCATGTCCAAATTGGTCAAACTTAGAACCAAAAAGAGGTTCTACGACCAACTAGCATAGGAGTTAGAGGCAATCCAACAAGAAAAGATGGAGTAAATAGACTAGGAAAAACATTGGTTGACTTTCAAGAAATGAGCCATGGTCAGTGATAAATGAAGGGATGAAACTCTCATGCTTCACATAGTCAAAATTAGATCTTACCTTAGTGCTCTGCAAGTTGCAGAGTTTAGTGGCTAGAAAGATGAAACAACCAAATTTATAGTGAGTCGATACCACAATAGGAAAATTTGGCTCAACCAACCCATATGCATCATGACTAGTCTAATTTGAGGAATTGTTGGATTACCAAATAAGGGAGAACCAGTGCTAAAGACAAATGACCCATCAACTTGGATTTAGAAGTGCACTAGAAGAACTAGTACCAAGAACTCCAAGGGGATAGTAATCAACCATGTGCTGGAAACTCATGTCAAATGGACAAGTATAATAGTCGCATTATGCTTTTTGACCATAATGGACCACCATTGTAAACAGGAGACCACTCATCAAAATCAATTACACGAAGGCTAAGAGTCTTTGCAGAAACCCACGAAATGACATTCGACAAAGACTATTGACTTTAGGAACATTCTTCGCTTTTATGAATAAATGTATTTTCATCAAAATGAAGAAACTGTGTAAAATGTAGACCCTAATTCCATGGACTACAAATATATTGTAAAGGATGAGTTTTTCACCAACTAAGCCCCACATAATGTCCATTATCCCACTTACTGTTTTCTCCCATTTTCCCTTCATGACTGTCGATAAAGACTTTGAGCAAGTGGCACTTGACACGTTCCCTGCTTGTATGAATAAATGTTTTATCAGTATAAAGATACCACGTAAAATGTGAACCCTAATTGCATAGATGACAGGAAGGAAAGCAAAGGATAAGATGCTCTGCCATCTACGTAAAGCAGAAACCAACGAAGTGATAGTTGACAAAGACTATTGACTTTCATGAACAGGGTCCCCACTTTTTTTACTTTCAAGAAGGGGCACTTACCACGTTCTCCACTTTTTTGAATAAATGTGTCATCATAGTAAAGAAATGGCACAAAATGTGGACCCTTTTTCATTGATTTGTGTAACACCACTTGGAGCTGGACTGTGCAATTGAATTGACACCACCAACCAATTTTCAATCTATCTGTTGAATTTTATTTCGCCCAATTATCTAGTCTTTTCTCAAATATTTCTCGACGCCAAAGACCAGGGTTGTTGAATTGATGATATATGCACTTGCAGACCCTCTTTCTGGATTGTGCACTTGGAAATGACACCATAAATAAATTTTCAAATAATTGTGACATTCAATGAAGGCCCCTTGCATGCACTGTAGGAGGAACCTACTACAACTTCTCCACCTCTTCCTAATGTTGATCTTAGAGACGATACTTCATGTTTTTTGGACAAGATTTCATATTTTGATTTGGATGTTGATGAGCATGATATTGCATATCTAGAGTGCAGAGCATAATGGGCACAACAAAATCTATAGGTAATCGATGATCTAATGGGCGATCCTGTCGATCTAGAGAGAACGAGATCTTAGGTTGAGGGTGCTCCACAAGAAATCACTACTACAAAGCCATTAATACCCATGCATTGTTATATGGTGCTTGGATATGATCCTCGGTCCTATGCAGGAGTTGTAGGAAACCATTATCGGGAAGCTACAATGAATGAGGAATACAATTCCCTCATTCAAAACCTATAGGATCTTCACTCAAGGAACTTGTGACATAGCACTTTCGTTCATGGGATATTAAAAAATACTCCTAATTTCAATAGATATTGATAAATACCTCCAAAAATCCTTTTGTTGAACCCCCCTCCTAATACATCTTTCCAATAAAAGAAACCCTTATTTTTACTAGATAACCCTTTTTATACCCCCCAATACATATAAACCCCTCAATACCCCCCCGAATACCTACAATATATTGACTTTATTTTTCACAATTTAAAAACCCCCTTTATGAATGAATGTAATGCCTCATTTTCCCCCAAGACTGTAATTATGTTAAGGTTACGTAATTTATGTTACAGAGCATGTGAACTATATTTAATTTAATAAAAAAACAACAAACAACTTACTCAGAAGGAACAACCTTGACAATACTGACCATGATACACCAGAGGAAGTTGATGAAGCGGGGATTGATTGAATGGTTGAGTGTAGAAGAAGTTGAAATGCATTAGTGAGGAAAGTATGAAGCTTGTCTAACAAGCTTACTTATGCTTTCTGAGAATAACCTTACACCTTCGACATACTAGACCTGTGAAAATCTATGTGACTAATAAAAGAAGTCTTAGGGGTCGTTGGAACAGTTAGTGACTGTTGGCAGTTGGACCCTTGAAGAAGGAAAGGGTCAATTAAATGACCCGACAACAGGACTCTGTGGATCTGCCTCTTCAAAGTGAGAACCACAAACTATAGGTGGAATGTGCAGGAAGCCACGACAACCCTGAGGGGACTAGAAAAGAATAAGGAAAAAGGTGGGAAAAACCACCAAAAATAAAGAGGAGACATAATAAAAAAACAACAACATAATAACATAGAGAGCAGAGAAGGGGGAGAACACACGCAAGGGTGTACAGACATAAAAAATAATGATCTAGAGAGAGAGCAAAGCATGCGAGTGTTGGAAAAAAGACTCATGGAATGAGAAACACAACACATGGATATATTCAGGAACACTGATCAAATAGAGAGGAAAACAAGAGCTTTCCTTGAAGAAAAAGAGGAATCTTTTCTAAGTTGTTGATGATCACCCTGAACAAAGAAGACCTAGATCTCAAGCTAAAAAATTAGTGGGCTGTAGCCTGGTGCTTACTGGATAGAAACCAACACTAGTAAGGGGAGGTCGATGAGGAAATGTTTATTAGAGAAGGGACTCCCTTGTGCAAAGGAAATCCAATTGAGAAACCACCTCATAAACCTGTAGAGACCCTGAGATTAGTGGGAGGTGGGAAACTTCTTTTGTGTCAGAGGGGGAATGAGAGTAACCTTCCTGGATCATCATAAGCTCGGAATTCAGTTGAGTCATATTTCCTTGGTGGTATCATGGCTTGATGCTGGGTGGCGTACTGTAGGAAGGTACTCTACAGTAAGGCCTAAGGTTGGGAGAAAAGGCGTCATCTCTCAGTCATTTGGTGTTGGAGAAATTCTTTATCAGATAAGTGTTTAACTTATCTTGTTAAAATTGAATATGAATAATATGTGTATGTAAATGTTTGATGTAATGGGAAATGTAAATGCTTGTAAATGATTATGCAAAATGTCTAAGAAATTGGTTATGTTACCATGGAAACTAATTTATGTGTTGAATTGTGAAAATGAACGAGTGTGTATTGTTGTGTCCCTGAAGACCTTGTGGTGTTAGAGGAAATTTTGTAGGACATGGAAAAAAATATCATTCAACTAGTGATAGGATATCCTATAACACGGGAAATTCCTTCGAAGAAAGGGAGGACCCCGAATCCTTAGAAAAACCCCATTTTATCATGGAGAGCTTGTAAGATCTACAAGGTCTTATGCATTCATGCATTTGAGTTACCAATGATGGTGAGAGAGTGTTTGTAGAGCTTATAATACCTGGACGAAGCCCTATAGAACCCAAAAAATGACTAAGTCCCAATAATTGGGCTAACTAGTCAAGAAATCGTGAGATGAGTTGAAATAAATTATGAATGTTTATCTAGTGGGATGAGTGAATCTCAGCCCTTCGTTGACAAAGATCTATTGTTGCGAATGACTGAGAGCTAGAACTTGTAAAAGTTCAGTGACAACAATAAAGGTTGGAGAGAGGACAACAATTGTCAATCCGATTGAGATGATAAGGAGAGATCTACGTTGTTGATGCTATCATGTGCAATGTCGTCGGTGATACAAACGTGGGAAGAGGAAGTTTTTGCCAGGAAATTTCCAATGACGAATTGGCACAAGAATTGATGAGAACTGTTGATTTGTGCCTAATACGAGCATATGCTCAATCGTCGATCTCTGGAAGAACACACTTAAGATGTGAAAGAGGATGAGGATATCATGATGACATGGCTTGCTAACTCGACAATCCATGTGTAAAAAGAGGTGATAGGTGTTACCAAAAAATTGGTCGACGGGACTAATGTGGGTCCCATTTGGCGAGGAGGTTCTTTGAACCTTCATTTTAAGTGATGGTCATTAGATCTACAGGTTGGTGGCTCTGGACAATTGATTCCCAAGGCATTGTCGTTGAAATTAGGGGGATGGTAAGTTAAATATCACCTAAGGAGTGCCAACAATGAAATAGGCATGAGACTATTGATAGTCGTCGATCTCGTCAAGGATGTGAGGATGCAATATGGACCATTGATCCTTATGCATTGTCATTGGGACTTGGGAGATAAACTTGTAGACATTGGTTAGGAGCACCATCATCGGTGAAAAGGGGTAGGAAGTATGGACCATTGGTCGGCGTGGGGTGAAGGATTAATCTTGACCATCAAACTGTTGTAGGTCCCCCTGATTCATTAATGAATGTAAAAGAAGGGATGAGCATTAACTTGTGAGTAAGTTAGAATCACTGACTCACCCAGGACCGTAGGATGAGTGGCCTAAGGACCCTTGGATATGGAAAAGGGTTGATAGGTGAATCATCACTGGGACAATCATAATGGATAGTTAGTACTTCGCCGAAATGAAGTTCGATGACAATGATGGGCTTATGTGGACATAAGCTCCACATGAACGAGTTGGGGTAGGCGCTACATCGATGACACTTTGGAAGGAATGAGTGATGAAGTTCCATGTGGTAGTGTGTTGGATGCTGACCTTCTGAGTCCGAGAAACCGTACGAGGCCATAACCTTTATTATCGACTCGAAATTAAGCATAATTATAGTCATTGGAAAGATCTTGACGAGCATAAAATGATGGTGCCCTCAAACAGAGGTATTTAAATAGTTGAAGAAATACAAAATGTTAATGCCCCACTCCTTAAAACATTACTTAGGTGGTTGGGTGTGTTACATAGTGGTATCAGAGCTCATTTCAAACTCTGGGCTTGAATGGGTCACCAAGACCACTTAAAATTGTTTAAGAATGTTTTTCTTTGTTTCCCACAATGCTTATTTTAAGTGGTGACATAAAATGCTAATGACAATTGTTGTTTCAATACGTAGGACATGTTGGAAGGTCACAATGGTGAATGGTGAAATGCAATATGGATGATACCTCACACCTCATAGATGAAGAATCTAATGGTTAAAGGGATAAAGAAACCCCTCCATATTTGAAGGACACCGTCAGAAGTTTGAAAGAAGACAATGAGAAGATTATGAGAGCTCAGATCAAACATGCAGAGTTAAATGAAGTTCTACTATAGAGTCTGTCTGAAATTTAGAAACATTTGCAACAAGGCCCTAGAAATGAATAATTACAACATTCAGAGAGTTTTAAAACCTCTTTGAATGCCCAGATGCATGGACTAGCTCATAACGATGCGGGAAGGAGTTCTTCCAGAAAGAAGCATCGAGATGCCAAGAAAGGAAAATTGAGTGGAAATATTTCCATGAAGTCATGTAGCCAACATATTACTTTGGCAGAACAATCCAGTAGTGGCACAAAATCCATGTTCCTAAGAAGATAAAAAGAAAGAATTCTTAGAGCTCTCTAACTAAATAATTTAAGAAGGCTAAGTTGCCTACCTTTGATGGAGATATGAAGAAAGGAGAAGAAGTTGAGGTATTTCTATTTGATTTGAAGAAGTACGTTTGAGTGCATAATTATTCTAAGAATACCAAGGCAAGGATTGTAGTATTCAACCTTATTGGAGGACCTTCCATTTGGTGGGAAGATCTCAAGGAAATCAAAGGATTGAAGGAAAGTAAGATGACTTGGAAACAATATGAGAAATAATTCCGTAAAGCTTACCTATATTAAAAGTATTATGAAAACAAATTAAAGGAATTCCATGAGTTTAATTTGGGAAAAATTACCATGGATGCGTACACTAAAAGGTTTATGGAGTTTTTGAGGTATGTTCCCTACCTCAAGGATGAGAAGGCGAGAATCCAACATTTTCTCAATGGGTTACCATAGTCCTACCATAATCAAATTGAGTTTGACAAACCCAAGACATTGGAGGACACTATTTGGAAGGCCAAGTGCTGCTACGACCAATCTAAACACAAGCATGAGTGTGAAGCTAGCGTACAACAGTTAAAGTATCTATTAACTAATGCACATGTTCTAACGATTGCAGATCCAGAAAAGGATTTCTTGGTCTGCACAGATGCTTGCAAAGAAGGACTCGATGGAGTTCTCATGCAAGAAGGGCAAGTGATTTGTTACGAGTCCTGACAATTAAATGAACATGAATATAAGTATGTTACCTATGATATAGAGATGACAACGATTGTGCGTGAATTGAAGATGTGGAGGAACTAGTTGCTCAGAAG
The DNA here is from genome assembly GCA_032191745.1 of Picea mariana. NCBI lineage: Eukaryota > Viridiplantae > Streptophyta > Pinopsida > Pinales > Pinaceae > Picea > Picea mariana. The sequence continues at coordinate 6,301 of JASDQU010224326.1, read as the reverse complement.
GAGATTTATCCTCATGACTAACCATTGTGGCATGAAGTATTTATTTGATTGTTCGAGGTCGAATGTTAGACATTATAGGTGGATGGATTTGATCAATGAGTTTGATTTAGAAATCAAACACATAAAAGGAAAAGAGAACAAAGTAGCAGATGCGCTCAGCTGAAGTGTTCAGAAAATACACTTAGTGAAAAAAAGTGTGGGAAAGTATGAAATTCAATAGAGGATTAAAGCTCTCTTGCAGGAAGATGCTTTCTTAAATCAAGTGAAAGAAAGGTTACGTTAGGAACCTACAAAAAAGAGGTATGAAGGATATCAGCTTGGGGTTGATGGCCTATTGTTGTACACAAATTGGTTGTATGTGCCTAATTCAACGGATCTAAGGCATTTGATTATGGAAGAATTCCATAGGAGACCATATGTAGATCACCCTTGTTACCAGAAAATGGTGACAACAGTTAGACAACCTTATTATTGTCATGTAATGAAGCATGACATTTCTTAATACATTATGAAGTGTTTAGAGTGCCACGAAGTGAAATTTGATCATCAACACCCTATTGGACTATTGCAGCCCTTACGAGTTCGAAAATGGAAATGGGAAGTGATTTCCATGGATTTTATCACAGGTCTACCTAAGACAACCAAACAACATGATGCAATCATGGTTGTAGTGGATGAGTTGAGAAAGGAAGCTCATTTTATTCCTATAAAATCTACTTTTAAAGCTATAGACATTGCCAATGTTTTTATGAAATAATTTTTCATATTGCATAGTTTTCCCAAAACCATAATCTCAGATAGGGATGTTAAGTTCACTTCGAATTTATGGAAAAGCTTGTTTATAGGCTTGAAAAAAAAATTGACATTTAGCACGGCCTACCATCCTCAAACATATGGCCAGACCGAAAGGGTGAACAAAGTGTTAGAATAAGGATGCATGTTATTCACCAACCCAAGCAGTGGGAAGAATATCTACAATTGGTAGAATTTGCATATAGCAATGGTTATCAAGAATCATTGAAGATGAGCCCATTAGAGGTTCCATATGGTAGAAAGTGTAGAGTTCCAATTAGTTGGGACAATCTAGTGGAAAAAATCACACTTGGACCATAATTGCTGAAGGAGATGGAACATTCTATGGTCAAGATAAGGAAAAAACCGAAGGTTGCCCAGGATAGACAAAAGAGATATGCTGATAATAAGAGAAACCACATATAAATCAAAGTGGGAGACCATGTGTACCTAGTGAAACCCAAAATAATTTCCCAAAAAATGGGGATGTGTGCTAAGTTGGCTTCCCGATATTGTGGACCATTTAAAATTCTAGAGAGAATAGGACCAGTAGCATATAGACTTGCCTTACCACCTACTGTTAGAGATCATAATGTATTCCATGTGTCTTTGTTAAAGAAATATGTGCACAATTCTAATCATGTCATTGATTGGACTATAATATAGGTGGAATCAAAAGGAGAATTCCAACTCGAATCCCAATGCATCCTGGACATGAAAGAAAGAATGCTCCATAACCAAGCCATTGTGCAAGTAAAGGTGAAATGGAAGCACTTTGGATCTAATGAAGCTACATGGGAGATGGAATATGCCATGAGATTAGCATACCCATTTTTGTTTATTATATAATTGTATATACATGGTGCTTTACACACCAAGGAAAATGTTTCTTTAAGGGGGAGGGGAATGCAATGCCCCATTTTCCTCCGAGACTGCAATTATGTTAAGGTTATGTAATTTATGTTACATAAAATTTAACTATATTTAATTTTAGAAAATACTCCAAACCATTGACTAACAAGGAACATCCTTGATAGTACTGGCCATGATACACTAGAGGAAGTTGATGAAGAATGTATTGATTGAATGGTTGAGTGAAGAAGAATCTAAAATGCATTGGTGAGGAAAACATGAAGCTTTTCTAACAAGCTTACTTATGCTTGCTAAGCATAATAACCTTACACCTTAAATGTACCAGACCTATGCAGAGCCACATGAGCAATAAAAGAAGTCGCAGGGGTGGCTGGAACAATTATTGATTGTTGGTAGTTGGCCCCTTGAAGAAGGAAAGGGCCAAGTAAATGACATGACAACATGACTCTATTGATCTTCCTCTTCAGAGTGAGAACCACAGACTGTAGGTGGCGTTTGCAGGAAGCCACTATAGTCTTGAGGGGACTGGAAAAGAATGAGGAAAAAGGTGAAAAAACACTACCAAAAAGAAAGAAGAGACATAATACAAAAAAAACAGAACAACAACACAAATAGAAAAGAAGGGGGAGAATGCATGCAAGGGTGCACACTCAAGAAAAAAAATGATCTAGAGAACAAGTAGAGAATGTGATTGCTGAAAAAAAGACTCATGGGATGAGAAACACAACACACAGAGATATTCAAGAAAATTGATCGAATAAAGAGGAAAATAAGATATTTCCTTGAAGAAAAGAGGAATCTTGTCTAAGTTGTTGATGATCACCCTGAATGGAGAATACCTGGATCCCAAGTTGAATCATTAGTGGGATACAAATTGGTGCTTACTAGATAGAAACCAACACTAGTAAGGGGAGGTCACTGAGAAACTATTTAGCAGAGAAAGGACTCCCTTGTGCAAAAGAAATCTAGTTGAAAAAACACCTGATAAACCTGTAGATACCCTGAGCTCAGTGGGAGGTTGGAAAATTCTACTGGGTCAGAGGGGGAAGGAGAGCAATTTTCTTGAATCATCACAAGCTTGGAACCAAACTAAGTCAAATTTCCTTGGTGATATCATGTCTTTGAACGGGGGTGGTGTATTGTAGGAAGGTACTCTACAATAAGGCCTAAGGTTGGGAGGAAAGGCATCCTCTCTTAGTCATTTGGTGTTGGAAAAATTCCTTATCAGATAAGTGTTTAACTTAGCTTGTTAGAATTGAATATGAATGATATGTGTATTTAAATGTCAGATGTAATGGGAAATGTAAATTCTTGTAAATTATTATGTGGAATCTCTGAGAAATTGGTTATGTTACCATGACATGTAAATTATGTGTTGAATTGTGAAAATTAAGGAGTGTGTATTGTTGTGTCATTGAAGACCTTGTGGTGTTAGAGGAAAGTTTGTAGGACATGGATGAAAATATCATTTAACCAGTGATGGGGTATCCTGTAACTCAAGAAATTCTCTTGTAAGAAAGGGAGGAACTTGAATCCAGAGAAAAACCCCATTTTTTCGTGGATGTTGAAAGATTGGTTGTCATTGATGCTAACCTTTGAAGAAGCATGAAAACCCCAACGGTATGGTTATGGAACTTGAAGTTGATCTAGGAAAAAGGTCATGATGGACATTGTGAATTTAGGTAACACACTCATGGATGGATAGTCCTCATCATGACATTTTCAGTTATATGTGGTATGCCACATGGTTCATAATGGTTGAAGAGTTATGGCCTTGAGAAATTGGAAGCCTCGAAGAATGGTTAAGAAACCCCTAGTTGGTTACAATTGTTGAACAAGATAAGTCAACTGAGAGGGGGGGGGTGAATCAGTTGTATAAAATTTCTTTCATTTGATAATCAGATTACTTATTAATCAATAAATCATGCCTTAAACATTTAACTTGCAATAATACATTTAACAAATAAATAGACAATCACATAAATAAAACAGTGACACAACGATTTTTCATGAGGAAACCCAAAAGGGAAAAACCTGTTCTTCTTATGAATGAAAGGAAAGATCCAACTCCTCTTTATATTCTTAGTTTATCTGAGCTACAACCAAGATGAGGCTGCTACCTCTGTTTCTTCATCACCTATTGATTGGAAGCTACAATTCCTAGATGTACAAGCACCAACTTGTACAGGAGACTTTTACAGTCTCCCCTTGCTCCTCCCCACCACCCTGGAATCCTTCTCTATCACTAAGAACCTGCAAACCAATTCTTTATATTCTTTGTCAAATATTAGACATTTAAGTCCTCTCTGTTTATATATTCATATCAGAATCCATCCTTGACCAAACCTGATAAATTTATCAATCTGCGCATATATATTCTCTCCTTAATCTTAGCTATGTTTTCATCATTTCTTCTCACTGTTTCAAAGCTTCGTCTCCACCATTATTCCTCACTCGTCACCCACAATCTCTCACACAATTTATTTGACAATCAGAGTGTACATTAGAATCCTCATGCTTCGAAGAATTAGTTATAATAACTGAACAACTACCTTACATAAAGTATTATTGGCTAAGGCATCAAGAAGAACAACAACCATTCGATTTGTTTCATCATTTAATCAACATCATTCAATCAGCATACGTCGAGTTTTGAATTTTCAATAGAAACAAGCCTCGATCACTTCGGCAAGACATTTGTGCTAAACCATATGCCCATTGGCTGTGACCACAGGCTTAATAAAAAAGGCACTTTCACGATTTGCATATTGGCAATGCTGTGGTGAAGACATCTCACCTCTTCATGTTGCGATCCATGAAATGGGGCTTAGATTCATGCTAGCTCCTCCCTCTCATACGACCATCAGCGGTAACCACAACCTATGCCAAAAAGGTGTTTTTGCGTTTCGCACTTCGGAAGTTAGATGGTTGGGGAATTTTCTTCCTTTGACTATCAGTTAGCGAAATGATAATCGCTAGCCATGTGTCCTTTGCATCCAACGATCCTCATCTTATCATGATTTTAGAATATGTAGCACTCCTCTCTTGACTTTCTAGTCAGTGAAACACTGACCTCTTGCCACGTGTGCTCTGCATTTCAGCATTTCACATTTCGGCGTTTCAGTGATGCAGTGTTTCGACACTCCAAATCGCGATCCCTGAAATGATCTGACGACTTCACAATTGATTTGGTGGATATAGATCGAACAGTTCTCATTAACTTCTTGGGGATAGTTCAACAGTCATATACGACTCCTATATTACCCCTCCAATGATTAATCCAATGGACATGACTTAATCATTCATCGAGATGGATGGATGTTGGGGTTTCGGTACTTTGGCCATCAGGTCTTCATGACCTCCAACAAAAAATCTCGAAACCATAGATCATGTGACGTGTGTCCCTTTCAGTATTTTGTGATCAAACGATCTTGATCTCATCAGAAACTTTGTGCTCTGATCGATGGCTCATAGCCTTTTGTGACTTTGTGTTTCGCAATTTCATGTATCGCGATGTCAAAGGTTGGAGCTCCTCCTTTCTTTGATTCCTGATATCCAATTTCTGCTTATATTTGCATCGATGGTCCTTGAACCTCCATGATCCAATGATCTGGATTGAATCACGAATTTGTGTTTCGGTATATCGAGAAGCATGCCTCCGTTCTCTCAACTTGTAATCTCCAAATTCCCGAATCTCTCAACTTGCAATTTCTGAATTTCTGAATTCTGAAGGAACTCTCAGCGAAAAGTTTGACATTAATGACAAAACCTGTGCAAACTGACCAACAAACTCCCCCTTTGGAATTGATGGTAAAATTTAAATCTCTTCTCCCCCTTTTGACATCTATGGCAAAGGAATCAACCATACGCCCTCTGAGCAAAGAAAAACCACTTGCAAAGATGTATCATTTCAACAACAACTCCCCCTATCAATAATAGTCAATAAACCTGTGCAGTCTGATTTTATAATGAAGCCCTTGCAATCTTGATAATGAAATGAAATTATAGAGGGTAAACCCCCAACTGATCCCTGAGACTTTCAAATTGCATTTTAGGTAAAGGTTTAGTAAATACATTTGCAATCTGATCCTTTGTGCCAACATATTCCATTTTAATGACTTTAGACACAACTTGCTCTCTTAGAAAATGAAATTTAATGGGAATGTGCTTTGTTTTGGAATGCATAACAGGATTTTTAGAAATACTAATTTCACTGGTATTATCATAGAAGATAGTTATAGGTTCATCATAATGAATATGTATATCTTCCATCATCTGTTTCATCCATAGAACCTGAGTGCAACAACCTGTAACTGCTATGTATTCTACTTCAACAGTAGATAGAGACAATGTTGATTGTTTTTTACTTTACCAACTTACAAGACATCCTCCAAGAAAAAATGCTGCTCTACTAGTACTCTTCCTGTCATCAACACAACCTGCCTAATCAACATCAGTGAGAGCATATAACTCAAGTTTATTACATGTTGGATACCACAAACCATATTCTGTTGTTCCCTTAAGATATCTGAAAATTCTTTTGACTGCAAGTAGATGAGAAGTTTTTGGTGAAGCCTGAAACCTGCCAACTTGACAAACTGCATGCATAATATCAGGTCTTGTAGCTATAGCATAA
>JASDQU010224321.1:3067-16358 GCA_032191745.1 Picea mariana | reverse complement strand
GGCGAGGGGGGTCCGAAAACCAATCTTGACCGCAGATCTGGGCACGTAGATTCTGGCTGCCCAGATTTGCTCGTCGCTTATCCAAATGTGCGATTGTGTCCTAACTTAGGATAAGTGAGTTTTTACTCCACTTCTTTCCCTCTTTTTGCCAATGGGGGGGCACAATTTTTAGGAAAAATACCCTTCTTACATGTTTAGGTGCTAACAAACATAACACAAGAAATCTCAAACTACAGAGTTGCAAAATCAAAGGGACAACCAATGACCTTTTACATGTCAGCATACATTATGGATGCAATCTGCTATGTGACTCCTTTTCTCTTAATGAATTGGAGTTGGAACATAGCCTGTCCAGAACCCATTCATGAATATCATTCTACCCTTTGGGAAGAAAATGCTAAGGACACATTTTATGAAATTTGTCATTTTGTTATAATTCCGATACATAAAATATTTTTTGGATGTGAACCCCCTCGCATTTCTGATACACTCATAAAATAACAGCTGACTGGTTTATTGACAAGAATTTTTCCTACATTAGGGTTTATGGTTGTTCTATTCCCCCTCATGCACTCGCTAAATTCCTACCAGACAGATTGGTGTGTAGAGAGGTAGCCCACCAGATAGTAAAAGGCAGCATTGGATTAGAGCTAAAGGCAGCTCAGAAGAAGTCATGGACAACTTTCCCTGTACATATCGGTAAATTTTCATTACTGAATCTAGGCCATTCTAAAGTAGAGGCTGAATCACTAGAAGAAGTAAAATTGATAGATATTGAACACAAAAAGAATGACCCCTATCAATTAGTAAGAAAACATTTGATGCATTATAATTTAAAAGCCTATGAGTACGAAACATCTGTTTATGATGACGTATTCAAGGAGGTTAAATCCTATGAAGAGGTATTGAACAAAGTACAGGCCCTGCCACCTAACTCACAGATTGGTTTCATGTCATTCCAGAGCCATAGGCGAAGCTGTTTACCCAAAATTTTGCAGGGCAAAGCTACGACCCCACCTCCAGAGCAGGAAGGGCCTCCCCCGGGCTTTGAAACAAATATACAGGACAAAGAAAACACTAAAGGGAAGATGAAGGATACTGAAATCCCTTCACAAGACACAGAAATTTCCCAGACAAAAGAATCAGAGGCAGGGAAGGGAAAGGAGCTAGAAACATCCCCAGAAATCCCTAAGGATGTTCTAGAAAAGACAGGAGGAACAACATCGACAGAAGTTGGAAGTCCCATTACTTCCTTGACTCCATTGCAGTCCACTTATGGAAACCCCCACGAGGGAGCTCTGTATGTCAGTGATCTAGAGACAATTTCTAGGGATGGGATTCCTTCATCAGATTATTTTTTCAGTAAAAAGAGAAGGGCAATCTTGAAACAGGAAATTCATCCAAGAGGACATGGGATGGTTAAAAAGCATAGGGTCATTATAGATGGAAAGAAACTTAAAGATGGAGAATTTTCCATAGAGATAGTAGGCACGATGGGAGCTATAGCATTGACAAATTTATATTCTGTGGGTAATTTGACAACTATGTTGGAACAAAAAGACCAAACGATAGCTCAACTACAGGGTAAAATGAAAGAAGCCAAAAGAAATATCAGTTGGGGAATAAAAGAGGGTTTAGAAAAAGCTAGATTAATAGATATTCAAGAGATTCAGAAAATGAAAACAAGCTTAGAGGAGGMAAATAAGATAATACAGGTCACTCAAGCATGGGTCCTAAAGAAAGAAGAAGTAAATAAACAATTATGAGATAACATTAGCACTATTTCAAATCAAGTGGTACAACTTGAAATTTTCCAGGCTCAGGTTTTGGGAATACATTTGAAGATAGAAGAAGAACAAAAAAAAGTGTTTTTAAATCTGGAAGTTATCCAGAATTACTTTCAGGAAACAAATAAATCTTTGGAGAATGTTMTCCAGAAAGAAAGAGAAGTGAAAGCGGCTAGAATGACCTTCGAAAAAGTAGTAGCCCTTTCAACAAAGGATGGGGTCGGAAAGATTCAGAAACTATCCATTTCAGAATAGGTTAAAGGAGATTTAATACTCAAAGTGTGGGAAGCAGACTTGGCCGAAAATAAAAGAATAACCAGAGATGTCAATGRTGATTGTCAAGGGATTTTTGACCTCTTAGAAAAGACTTCATTGAATATTGGAAAAAATGTCTGTCCTGGGTTGTTAAGAGAGATCAACATTGTCAAGCACCAACTAAGGTTRAAGGAGGATTTGGAGGAAATGAAGGTAGAGATCCCAAAAATTAAGGTAATCAATATCTCTGAAATCGACAAATGGATAGTGATACCAAACTTAAAGTTGCAAACTATTAAGTTCACTAGGAAGATAATAGAAGATTGTTTGCCCAAATTACAGAAAATATTCTTCATATTTGAAGCAAAGGAGATACCAGACATTCCCAGAGTTTTGGTGAAGTTTTTGGGAAAGTGTATTCACTATCTTGAGGTAAAAGAAGGAAGTTCGTCAACACAAATATAAAAGTACTCTTTTGAATATTTTCATCATTAAAATAATAAAAAAGTTAGAAAAGAAATGTAAATGGTTTGACATTATTCATCCATGTAACCATAGTCTTAGGAAGTTGGTTAATCACCAACGGGAAAATATTTGATGATCATGTATAAATATATTTTCAGAACACTGAGAAAAGGCTTATGGTTTTTTGAGAGAGTCGATTGTATTAAAAGTTTTCCAATCCACAATGATATACGATACTGACAAAATTTTGAATCCTGCCAACTTGTAGCTATGTGTTCTTTAACCTTGTTTATCATATTTTTTTATGTTTCCCTTTCAATGTCTTTCTAATGAATGATCAATATGAAGTTTATTTTATACATATTCTATAGTTTAGATTGATTTGGTTATCAAATTATTTACATCTTTTCCTATGAAATTGCTATCAGTAATTTTAAGACCTGTGGATCATTTGAACCATGGTATTTAACACTTCATTAGAAATCTCATTTTCTTCTTTATTTCCTGTTACAATATGAGATTCTTTCTTGATTAAAGCCTCATATTTTTCTGTAGTATTTCTTTGTTATTTTACGATTCTCAAATTGTTTCAAGTCCAACAAATGGCCTCAACTGTATTTATGTTATTATTTTGAATTTCAAAACTATTTTTCCTATTCTCATCTCTTAAAAACCGAAGTAACAATTTATCGAATTCTTTCACAACTAAATAAAATATTACTCTCCATAACTATCCCAAATAACAGACAACCCAACATAGAACCTAGTCTTCAATATCAAACTAGTATTGCTTTAAACCTATTTAATACTATTCTACAAAAAACAACTAACGGGGCTGAATTAGAAAGTTCATGGGCTGCTATAGAGAGAGATATCAGCATCCAAGAACAATAGGAAGCTAGACAAAGACAGTTGAGAAACCGATTCTGCTTTACCCTTCTTTTTTATTCTTATCCTTTAATTATCTTTACCTTTACGGATGCCTTGACGGTATACTTTACAACCTTTAAGTATAAACTTGGGAATAACATGTTCCACTGACTGTGACTATATGTCACTGATCAAGTATTTGTGTGCTACTTGGTGTGGTAGTGTACCACTGGATTGTAGTTGTGTACTACTATGGATAGACACATTTGTGTTCTATCGAATGGCATTGCTCTGATTTCCTTGAAAACTATCAATAGTGTTGAAAATGATTATCATCTAGATGTATGATCAATGGAAAGAGATTCCCAGATAGAAAATGGTCTAGGACATTTATTCTTCTAGGACATATGTCTGGATTAGAAGAATGGTTCTTATCTCACTCTGTGGAGTGAGTGACTTATCCAACATCATGTCTGATTACTCAAATGGAGTATGGTTTCGAGAGATTATGAAACCGATGACACTGATAGTGATGATGGTGCTCATGATCTAATCATGAGTTAGTCTATACGACTATGTTGATGCTACTGGGTAAATGGTATGTTTGTGCTCAAGACCATTACTTTCAATACCTCCCTATCTAGGAGGGAGTGTTGATATTATGGTAGTTGCGGGAGGTATTTACCTCCATGTGTAAACTTGACGAGAATAGAATATTCTGGGAAGTAAGAAGAAACCCTAATTAATTGGTTAATATGCCTAGAAGACAAGTCGGCTCAAGAGAATTACTTGTATTAGGTTATTATCCTCCAAGAGAAGAAGTCAACGAAAGGAAATATTATATACTAAATAATTAGTACCCAAAATGAGAAGTTGACCCAAGAAATCTACCATAATTAGTATAAATACAAGAGGCCAGTGTTCATTCTAGCCAATATTCTCAGAACTGTAGAAGCAACACTTGTGCATATTGTAGTTGGCCAATCTGTGCAGAATTTTGGAGGAGAGTTGTCATTGCAGCTACTGCAACTAGAAGATTTCAGTTTTGGAATCTCTCTTGGTTATGGTTTGGACTCTCTGATCAACTCTTGTTACTCTTGTTTGCTACGCTATCCTTGGAGAGAGGTGCACTATCTTGTTTGGCTATCTAGCCTAGGGTTTTCTTCCAGAATGATCCTTTGTTGAGTTTAAGGTGCTCGGGGGTGGCTTTGACCTATGGATGGGTGACAATAGTGATATTTTCTATGGTTAAACGATCACATACATCATATTCTAACAACTAGGAGGTACAATTACAACTATTGGACCCAAGCCAACATAAATAAAATAACATTACTAATGTAATATTCCCTAATTAAGGGGTAATGTGACAATATTTAGGGATTAACATGCCCCTCCCATTCAGACAAGTGTTGTCTGCAACAGTTGAATAATCTTGGATGCTTCTGTATAATAGACTCATCTTCCCAAGTGGAATCTTTAGCAGGTAGTTTCCTCAACTTAATGAGATACTCTATAATGGATCTACTTCTCAACTGGCGAGTTCTTGTGTCACTGATAGATTCAGGATCCAATATGATTTTCCCTTCCTCGTCAAATTTTGGAAATATAGTTTGAACTGGGATCTTTTCACCTATAACCTTCTTTAAGCATGAAACATTGAAAAATGGGTGTACTCGTGAAGATGCAGGCAACTCCAATTTGTATGCCATAGTACCAATATTTTGCAACACCTTATAAGGGACATAGTACTTTGGTGATAATTTATTATCCTTCTTGGCTTTATTGAGGGACTGTGTTTGTATGGTTGTAGTCTTAAAAACACCCAATCCCCTACTTCAAAAAATCTTTCACTATGATGTTGATCTTCTTGTTGTTTTATGAGATTTTGTGACATGCTCAGGTTGTCCTTAAATATTTGGAGAACTTGTTGTTGATGCTCGATGTGATCTTCCACTTCTTGAACCTTAGATTTTTATTTTAGATAATAAGTAATGGAAGGAGGGTGGTATCCATAGAGCGCCATAAATGGTGTCATTTTTGTCGCAGTATGAAAGGAAGTGTTATACGACCATTCTTCCAAGGGTAACCATTTGAACCATTGTGTTTTTTTATCAGAGACAAAGTAACAAAGGTATCCTTCCAGACATTTGTTCACTATCTCTATTTTTCCATCATATTGAGGATGATAGGATGAGATATGAGCCAATTGCGTAACCAAAAAAGAAAAAAAAATTGTCCAAAAATGTCCAGTGGAGATGGGATCTCTATCACTTACAATAATATTTGGGCTTCCATGTAGCTTTTGAACTATCTCCATGAATACGTTGGAAATTGTAATATCTTTGAAGGGATGAGAGAGTGAACAAAAGTGTGGGTACTTGGTCAGTCTATCAACAATCACCATGATGAGAATCTTTCCTTTAGACTTCGCTAAACCTGTGACGAAATCCATGGAAACCTCCTCCCAACACTGACTTGGGATGGCTAATGGTTGTAAAAGACCTGGGGTCTTAATTGTTTTCACCTTGTTTTGCTGGAAAAACAAACACTCTACCACAAACCTTTGAACATCAGTTTTAAGGCCATCCCAAAAAAATTCCTTCTTGACCCTATGGTAGGTTTTCAAAAATCTTGAGTGCCCTCCTACTGGAGAGGTGTGCAATTCCAATAGTACCTTTTGTTTAAGTTGGGATTTATTACTTAAATATAAGTGATAGTTGTACCATAGTGAATCATTTTTCCATGTAAATGTATCTGATGGACTGGAATCCTGCTTCAACCTTTGAATGAGAATCCACACATTTTCTTCATCCTTCCATTCATCCCTTTATCCTATTATAAAATCGGATTGGATGATCAAGATAACACAGAGAAAGGCCTCAACATATTCATCCTTTCTTGAGAATGCATCTGCCACAACATTTTTCTTCCCTTTTTGATAGATGATTTAAAAATCATAACCCAATATATTTGTCACCCATTCTTGTTGTTCTTCTGAAGATAGTCTTTGTTCCAAGAAGTATTTAAGACTACCATGATCTATTTTGACCTTGACATTCCTACCTACTAGGCAAGGGAGACATTTCTTCAATGAATGTAGTATTGCCATCATTTCCTTCTCATAAATGGGTTTATGTAATTCCTTTCCCTTGAGTGCCCGACTTTCAAAAGAAAGGTGTCTTCCTTATTGCATTAGAACAACACCAGTGCCATTTCATGAGGGATCACATTCCACAATAATGTTTTTGGTGAAGTCTGGTGTGGTCAAGACAATATCTTTTCAGATCGCCTCTGTAAGTTGTTCAAAATATTGAGTTGCCATTTGAGTCCATGAAAATGCATCCTGCTTAGTTAATGCCATTAAAGGTGTTGTTCTAATTCCATAGTTCTAAACAAACTTGCGGTAGGCCAGTTCATCATGGCATTAATCTTGTTATGGTTTACCTTGACACCTTCATGATATACAATATGTCCCAAATACTCTACCTCCTTCACCCCAAAGAGACATTTGGCTGATTTGGAATATAATTGTTTCTCCTTTAGTATTTGTACCACCTTATCAATGTGTTGCACATGATCCTCCCAAGACTTGCTATAGATTAGTGTATCATCAAAAAATACTGACACAATTTTTTTAAGGAAGGGATTGAAAATGGAATTCATCAACCCTTGGAATGATGAAGGTGCATTTGTAAGGCCAAAAGGCATTACCAAACATTCATAATGGCCTTCATGAGTTCAGAATGTTGTTTTCAGGATATCTTCTTCCTTCATTCTAATCTAACGATACCCTCAATCGAGATCCAACTTTGTGAAATAGATTTCTCCATGTAGATCATCTAACAATTCATAAATGGCGGGAATGGGAAACTTATCTATAATAGTGATCTTGTTGATCTCTCTATAATGTGAACACATATGCCATGAGCCATCTTTCTTGATTACCATTACCATCGGTGCTTAGTAAGAACTTTGGCTAGGTCTAATAATGCCAGACTCTAACCTTTCTTCAACCATACACTCAATTTCACTCTTTTGGGCATAAGGGTATCTATAAGGCCTAATTTTAGGAGGAACACTCCTGGGAATTAGGTGAATAGAATGATAATGATTTTGAGTGGGTGGAATACCTTTGGGAATATATTCAAATACTTTGGAATGCTTATCAATGATCCCTTGGAGATCTAGGCGAATAGATGGCTTAAATGTTTGAATATCTAGTGAGCATAGTTGTGCAATTACACCCTGATGCCCCTTTTTCAATAATTTTTTCATGCCATTAGATCTTATCACCTTACTGGGTTTCCCTTTGATACTCCTTAACTCAATTTTGTTTCTTCCCAATGAACATTTCATGAAAAGTTCTTGAAAATTAAAATTCATTGTTCCTAATAATTGTAACCATTGGATTCCTAACACGACATCAACACCACACATGGGTATAGAAATAATTGGACTATTCATTACATATTCCCCCATAGTACGATTGATSTTATTGCATTTTCTTCAGCAATTGATAGTTCCTCCATCTGTAATCATTACTTGAAAATCTGGCGCTGGATATACAAAGCAATTGAGATCTTTGGATAATTTATAGTGAATGAAATTATGAGTACTACCATAATCAATTAGTACTATTAAMTTTTTATTTTTTATATATYCTTCGATCTTGAGGGTTTGAGGAGTGGTAATTCTAGCCAATGCATTAAATGATATCATGGGAGTCAACTCTTCAAAACAAATYGCTTCTACATTTTCATATTGAGATGGTTCTTGTTCTTGTTCTTATTCATCTTCTTCTTCCTATTCACAATRTATGTAGAATAATTTATTCTCACAACACTTATGTCCCTTACTGTACTTGCTGTCACAATTAAATCATAAACCTTTTTCTCTTATTTCCTCAAATTGTTGAGGTGTCAACCTTGTAGGTTGAGGTGTTTTAGAAGATGGAACATTATTCTCTCGATTGATGTTAGGAGTGGTCCTTCTAGTAGCCATAGCCATATTTTTACTTTCAACATTTCTTGCCACCCTGAATGCATTCTCCAATGATTAAGGCTCCCAAATGAGAACCTCATGTTGAATATTATCCTTTAACGTTCCTTTGAATACATCAATCAATTGCTCATCTAGAATATAGGTTACCTTTATATTCAATATTTGGAATTTCTCAATGTTCTCTACAACTGAACCCTTTTTCTTGAGATTTATCAATTGGCTAAAGAAGTTATTGCTCTTTGTATCCCCATAGTGTGCTATCATTTCATTCATGAACATTGTCCAAGAGATGAGTGATTTGCGAGAACAAATCCATCGATACCACACAAATTTATCGGGTTCTAGACATAAAGAAGAAATTTGTACCATTTGTGTATGTGGCACATCATGTAGATCAAAGAATTTCTCCATCTGAAGTGTCCATGTGATTGGATCCTTTCCATAAAACTTCCTCATATCAATCTTAGGAAAGTGGTTGGTCTTCAACCCAAAGTTGGAGTTTTTCCATTCTTGATTCATCTTCCTTTTGTCCTCATCATGAATTTCATGGGATACATTTTCACTTTCAAGTTTCCTCTCTATTAGAAAATTTTTCAATCCTTCAATCATCTCCCTTTTTAAATCATCCATATTAGTATCCATCATTTCATCCAAATTAGGTTCAGTTGAATCCATCATCCCTTATAGTTCGCCTTTTGTTATTGTCTTCTTTTGTAAATCCTTTATGTCTCTGCCCATTTATTCACCTTCATCAAGAGTCCAAGTAGGATTGTATGGAGGCTTAATTGGCATAGAAGTTCCCTTTTTGGGTGGCATGTTGGCCAAGTATCACTTTTAAACCTTGATTTCAAGGCGATTTTTCTAAACGATAATTATTCTGTTGTATCTCCAAAATTTCGGCCCTTCTGGGTCTGAAATGTTTTTTGGTAGCTCTATGATACGTCTTCTATGCAATGGCACAAGTATAATCAAAATTGGATGTTCCAAGTGGAAGTTATCGTAACTTCCCCGCACCTTTCTCAATTTTGTCCCTTCCAGGAGAGTGTACCTGTAAAGCGTGCTAAGATCAAAATATATGATATTTTATTATGAAACTTGTACATATATACTACAAACCTTTGACTATCTAATGCAACTGGTCTCACGTAATTAGGATACTCACTGAATACGATATCATTAGTTTACCTGGAAGACCTGTTTGAGACCAGTTAATAAGATTAGGAAGATACTCTATCTTGCGCAGGGTGTATCTAAAATAGTAGGATAAAAAAGAAGCTAAAATATTTATCATTGATACCTCGATAACAGATATGAATAACCTCCAGATTCTAGGGTCTAAAATTGTGCAGAAAAAAAATTATATAGAAAAGTTTGAGATGAATAAATTTCGGATGATTTTATAACCCTATCTTACATAGGATATATCTACGAAAGTATAAGGAATCAGGAGATGAAATGTTAAACCCACGTACCTTGATTTTTCTACTAAATACCCTCCAAGGGGTTCCTTCTGAAAGACCGTATAAAAGATGTTATAGAAAAAATCCCATGGTGTTTCATATGTAGCAGCGAAACCCCAAGACCTTGAGCTCTGATACCAAATTTCATAAACCAAATATGAATATATCGTACAAAAGCCTCAGAATCAGTACTCAACACCTTGAAAAAGAGATAATTTTAGATAATAAGCCTCTTCAAGAGGGACGCCTCCTTATACACCACATAGTTTTCCAAATACAAGATGACTCCAAATGAAAATGTCTTTTTGGTATATATAGGAGACTAGGAGGTACAATTACAACTAATGGACCCAAGACGACATAAAAAAAATAAAATTACTAATGTAATATTCCCTAATTAAGGGGTAATGTGACACTATTTAGGGCTTAACACTTGGTATATATATAGGAGACAAAGGGTACAATTATAATGAAAGGGTACAATGAATGATTCTACACTACATACAAATATAATACTATAAGTGTAATAATTCAATATCTAGGGATTAATAAGGTCTATTTTACTTAACATGGGACTTTGTCTAGGTCTTATGATGTAGACCTCAACCCACAGGCCGAAATTTGCTCATAGGATCATTCCAAATTCTCCTTTGAGTCGAACYGGCTCCTTTGTTTCTCGCTAGAATGTCCAATGAATCCACAGGTCATTCGTAAAACRCGCCTATGTATATTTACTCCAGGTTGAGCCTTATGCTTCTATAAGACCACGATCTGGTCCTTACATAGATGTCTCTCACAACTCGGAAGTTCGCGAGTCGAAACCTCTCAACTTCTCTTTTTCCAACCTCCGATGCCCGAGATCACGATATGGCTGTAGCTCCCTCTTTGTCAGTGCCTACCACACATGATCGTTGGCTAGGGATAAACACTAGCACTTCTCACAACTTCTCAACCTCATGAGTTGGAGTATCAAACCTTGGCACTCTCCCTTTGCGAAACCTCGAGACACGATTGTTGAATTATCCTTGAATACCTCTCGCAACTCGCAATCTCGCGAGTTGGAGTGTAGAGTCTTCGTGCTCCTCCTTTGAAAAATCCTAAGATGCGATAGGGAAACTATGGGATGACCCCTCGATGCATGAGTACATGCCACCTGTCACCCTTGTGGTCCCCACCTGATAGATGTACCATGCATCCACACGAGCTCTCGGCTCTCGCCACTTCGCAAATCTAGTAGTTGAAACTGACTCCTCTCAAACCTCGATCTCCCAAAGTGCCGAAATCCCAAAACTTCACACCAATTATTATCGCAAATCACGATTTTGGGACTTTCGTTCCTCTGTACTCAACTTCTTGTCGTCCAGAACCCCAAAATACCAAAATGATCCGACGACTTAGACTGTTCTTGATCAACGGTCCACGTTGATTCCTACCTCCTGAAGGGTGGATTCATATAGGACTTAATCTTTTTGCAGCTTCACTAAATCTTACAGTCCTCGCTACTTTTTGAATCCTCCACTATATAAATTCGACCGCTCGTTGCTCCTTGACAGCTTCCGCAAAACGAACAAATGTTCCTTTGCTTTTGAGCTTTACTTCTGTTGGATGACTTCAACCCTCATCTCGTTTTGAAGTAGTTGGTCTCCGTATTCCTTTGAAGTGTTCAGAGGTGTTATGTTGGACAACTGAGAGGGGGGGGGGTGAATTAGTTGTTACCATGCTTAAACAATTATACTTATTTGAAACTATTTGAAAAAACACTTAATGACATTCACAATAGTGTAGGGAAAAAAGCAATAGCATATTCAACATCAGTCACAGACATGAGATACACAGAGACAGAGACAGATATTTTCTGAGGAAACCCATAAAGGGTAAAAACCTCTTTTTCTTTATATGATAAGTAATATTTACATTATTTACATTATCATACATATGAGCTCCAAATCATTGTGAGGCTACAACCTCTATTTTGCAAGCTGCAACTTGTTGAGAGCACCAACTCCCTGGTTTCTCTAGCACCAACTATAAGGAAGCACCAACTCCCTGGTTTCTCTAGCAGCAACTAGAAGGAAGCACCAACTTCTTGGTTTCTCTAGAACCAACTAGAAGGAAGCTACAAATCCCTGTGTTCAAGCACCCACTTGAACCTTTGAGAACACCAGTCCCCCCTAGCACCTCCCTTCCACCCTAGATTATGAATCTTTGTTACTTTAACTTATTATAGTGATATAATGTTCAACAATGGCTTACCAGTCTCATCACTATTCTGCTACATTTCCCTACTCTTTCTGCCTCACTGTCTTCCTACACACATGCATTTCACTTTCCGTTCTTCTGCCTTTTCTTCTCTATGCGCCATGTCCATTCACTGCACCTTTCCTCTTCTGTGCATTTCAGTTGCTGCACTCTAACTCCTTCTACACACATGAATGACTCCCCACAACAACAACTCTTATCTCTTCTTTGTTCCACATTCTTATGGTATCTGTGCTCCTTGTGCATGCAATATTTTCCATGCCTCTGCATGCTCACTCCGCTCCAATCTCCTCCACATCGGAGAGTTCTCTCCACTTCACTCTTCCACAAATATCCAATCTCTTGTGCACCACATTATCTCTCTGTTCTGCATCTTCTGCTCATTGTGATTCCTCTACCTGATCATCATGGCAAGTCTTCAACTTCTCTGGCAATTTCACCTATGCATCCATCATCACTGGGTGTTATTTTGAGACTCCTTAGTTTCTCTGGTAGTTGAGGCTCTTCATCTTCTCTATCTTAGATGAGCTTATCCTTTCTGTTTTCAACTACATAATTCAATCCCCTTCCATCTGTCAATCACCTGAATCAATAATCCTCAATCCACTTTAAGATTCCTTGAGACTCTTCATCTTCTTCGGAGACCACACTCAGTCCTCTTCAAGTCCTCTAGCAAAGATCATCATTTGTTTTAGTTGTTACACTGAGAAGCGCAAAAGTAGCCCTGCGATCTTGTTCAACTTCACCTGCACCATTGGATTGAATTCACAGAAGCTTACATTTACTTCGTCATTTCACACTTCGACATTTCGGGATCCCCGTGGTAAATATTTCATTACAATCCATGTCCCAATCCTTGAAACTCCGAAATGGAGCTTATCTAAACTAGCTCCCTCCTTCATCTTCCGCCAATGTGACCAATGGTTGTGACCATAGATTGAGCCAAAATATGTTTCACATTTCGACATTTCAGGATTTCGGCACTCCTATGTTAGAGTCTCTTGATGCTCCATGTATCGATATCCAAAGCTCTGAAATGGATTCGGATCAATGGTTCACACTCTAAGTAATTCAAAGGTCCTGATCTCTTCATGATTTCACATATTGTGATTTCGGGGTTCACGACTTCAGGACTCTTATGGTAGGAGTTCTTGACATCTCCGTCTCCCGATTTCTAAAACTCCGAAAGGG
>JASDQU010224320.1:0-11025 GCA_032191745.1 Picea mariana | reverse complement strand
ATTATATATATTATATGAGGACGAGGGTGGGGGTGGGGGTGTGGAAAATATTATAAAAATGTATAATGAAGTTGGTGGTAGGGGAAATATTAGAGAAATGTATAATGATATAATATGAGGGTGGGGGTGTGGTAAATATTAGAGAAATGTATAATACATTTGTTTAATATTTCCTGCAACCCCACCCTCATATTATACAAGGGTGAGGGTGGCGGTGGTGGAAATATTAGAGAAATATATAATACATTTAAATGAGGATGGGGGTATGGGAAATATTAGAGAAATGTATAATACATTTCTCTAATATTTTCTCCATCCCGCCCTCATATATCAATTCATGAGAGTGGGGCTAGGGGAAATATTAGAGAAATGTATTATACATTTCTCTAAAATTCGATGGTGGGGCTGGGAGAAATATTAGATAAATGTATTATTATATGAGAGTGAGGGTGAGGGAAATATTCAAGAAATATATAATACATTCCCACCCACACCTTCATATAATGGGGAAAATATTAGAGAAATGTATAATACATTTCTCTAATAATTACCCCACCCCACCCCAATATAATACATTATATGGGGGTGAGGGTGGGGGGTGAGGAAAATATTAGAAAAATCTATTATATATTTTTCAACCTCACATAATATATTATATTAGGGTGGGGGTGGATGAAATAATAGAGAAATGTACTATACATTTATCTAATACTTCTTACATTATATGAGGGTGGGGGTGAGGGAAATATTAGAGAAATGTATTATGGGGGTGCCCCTTATATAATATGAGGGTGGGGGTGTGGAAAGTATTAGAGAAATGTATAATAATATTAGATAAATGTATTATACATTTCTCTAAAATATGAGGGTGGAAGTGCGGGAAATATTAGAGAAGTGTATAATAATATGAGAGAAATGTATTATACATTTCTCTAATATTTCCCTCAACCCCATCCTTTCCCTCATATAATATGAGGGTGGGGATGGGGGAAATAATATTAGAAAAATGTATCACCCTCATATAATATGAAGGTGTGGGTGGAGAAAATATTATAGAAATGTATTATAAATTTTTATAATATTATTTCCCCTACCCCTACCATAATATTATATGAGGGTGATTTTGGGGGAAATAATATTAGAGAAATGTATTAGGCATTTTTCTAATATTATTTCCCCCACCCCCACCATCATATTATATGAGGGCGGTTTTGGGGGAAATAATGTTAGAGAAATGGATTCTCCATTTCTCTAATATTTCCTTCACCCCACCCTCATATAATATGAGGGTGGGGTTGGGAAAAATATTACAGAAATGAAGAATCCATTTCTCGAATATTTCCCTCACCCCCACCCTCATATAATGTAGAAAATATTATAGAAATGTATAATACATTTCATTAATATTTCCTCCACCCCCAACCTCATACCCTCATATAATATGAGGGCGGGGTTGGGGGAAAGATTAGAGAAATGGGGATGGGGGAAATATTAGAAAAATGTATAATATATGAGGGTGGGGGTGTGGAAAATATTAGAGAATTATACATTTCTCTAATATTTCCCCCACGAACACCCTCACCCTCATATAAATGGGGGTGGTCGTGGGGGAAATATTAGAGAAATGTATATTCCATTTCTCAAATATTTCTTCCATGGATACCCTCATATAATGTGACGGTGGGGAAATATTAGAAAAATGTATTATAAATTTCTCTAATATTTCCCCCATGCCCACCCTCATATAAATGGTTGTTGGGGTGGGGGAAATATTAGAGAAATGGATTAGGGGGTAATATTAGAGAAATCTATAATCCATTTCTCTAATATTCCCCCCACTCCCGCCCTCATATAATGTATTATATGAGGGTGCGGGTGAGGGAAATATTGGAGAAATGTATAATTATTGTAAGAGTGTTAAGAACCTAAATAGATC
The DNA here is from genome assembly GCA_032191745.1 of Picea mariana. NCBI lineage: Eukaryota > Viridiplantae > Streptophyta > Pinopsida > Pinales > Pinaceae > Picea > Picea mariana. The sequence goes on along the minus strand of JASDQU010224320.1, from coordinate 9,089 downwards.
TACAAATATAATCACCAAAATACTGAATACACAATAGATCCATAGAGAAAGATAGAATAAACCACACTTTATTATTACCAAGCCCTTGAGGTAGGGCAACACCATACAATGGATCCTATTATGGAAGGAATTATTTCTTGTTCACTTTCTTCTTTAAGGGGGAATCCTTCTATTGAGATACAAATCACAATACAGTAATTCTCTTGATATCCTATTACATTGCTTGAACCCCTTTATATAGGGCTACAATCACCTAAGAACATTCTAGAGGAGGAATCTTCTAGAAGTAGAACCTTCTTAGAAGTCCTCTTACATTTATTATATCTAACTACCATAGTGGGTCTNATACCTCTCTATCTACATAAAATTCCATCCCCCTTATGAAAGCGTTGTCCTCAACGCTTGATGTACAACCACATATGAGGGTCCCATGGATAAGTGTGGGTCATAGTGCTGAAGTAGACTATAGAAGCAGGGTCCCATTAGGAAATAGAAGACACCATGATGAAATAATCCAACCGCCATTGTAAACCAGGGTCCCATGTCCAATTTCTCATGTGATATTCACATGGAATATATCGACACCTAATAACCAACTGAAAACGATGCTCCCAATACTGACACCTATCATGTGGATCCAAATAAGAATATCCATCCACGTAGTGGGAAAGGGTCAAAGTTGAATCTGGAAGGAACCATACCATTGTATAATATGCATGTTGGACACTAGTAACCATAACTATCTCATTATGTTTCACATTGATGTGATCTACAAAATCTGGAGTAGAGTCATCAAACAAAAGATGGAAGTGGTTGTCATCCTAGAAATGACACTATCCATATGTCAATCATCACAATCGGCCTAAAAATCATACCAAGAATATATTTATTAAGTATATTCAACCATGATTTCCTCCATAAGAAATCTATCCTGCATGTTATCCAATGAATATTGAATAATACGATAACTATCATTGAGTCCATCTGCAAGGTCATGCAATATGTCATGCAACGTGCCACACATTGTGTCATACAATTGGGATTTGAATGCTTCAATAATTTATAGAATTTCTTTGACGTTTTGAGATAAAATATCCATCTCAGCACCCTATGAAAATCTATGAACTCTACAGTCCCGCCACTGTCATGAAAAAATCCAAAAAAGAAAACAATAAATAATTGCAGAAAAAATGTTGAATTTAAAATGCTCATAAATTTACTTCCCAAATACAAATATATATAGATATACAAATTTAATAACCAAAAATACTAAATACCCAATAAATCCATAGAGAAATATAGAATAAACCACACGTTATTATTACCAAAACGTTGAGGTAGTTAAAAACCATACAATGGATCTTATTATGGAAGGGATCCTATCATGTTCACTTGTGTCTTTGAGGGGGCCTCCTCCTATTGAGATACAACTCACAATACAATAATTCTCTTTATATCTCATTACATTTCTTGAACCCATTTATACAGTGCTACAATCACTTAAGAACATTTTAGAGGAGGAATATTCGAAAAGTAGAACCTTCATGTTGGTTGTGGAGCCTGACTATCTTCTTGATTCAGAGGTCTTTTACTTTCAGTTGTGTTTATACCCATGAAGTATTTACACCCCAGAAGTAGGTACACTCTTCCATGTGGGGGAGTACAGAGTGGGGGTAGCCCCTCTGCGGGGTCCGGGGGGGGATATCCCCCCAGCTGGGGCGTTTGGGGGCAAGCGGGCTCCTAGCGGAGGTTTGGGGGCGAAGCCCCTGAAGGAAAAATTGTCTTGTAAATGTATATTGTAATTTCATTGTAAATCTAGACCATTCATTATAAGGTCACAAATCTAATGATAGAGATTATGTTAGGGTTTTTTTCACTAGAAGGCAACCCTCTTTTATGAGGGAAATGCATTGCGGCTATGGTTGATGGTGAATATTGTATTATGAGATAGGAGACTGTGAGATACAGAAGAGGAAGTTACAGCAGGTTTGTTGTAGGGTGTATCCCTTCATATGTTGGATAATAATAAAGGAAGGACCTGACAATTTCTCTAGTGGACGTAGCCCACACTGGGTGAACCATGTAAATCTGTGTCTCTATTGCATTATGTATCTTCTGTGTTTTGTTTCCTCGTTTGTTTTATTTTATTACTCCACGGTCCTCTTTTTCTAACACTTCAAAGAAGTCCTCTTATATTTATTATATCTAACTACCATAGTGGGCTTTATTTAATAATATAGTGGACCTAGTCAACCTTACATTGTAGGGCATCCACTATTATCACTATGGGACCTCTAGGCTCCCCCACTACCTCTCTAGCTTCCTAAAAATGAGGGTGGCGGTAACAATGAGGGTGGGGCTGCGAGGAAATATTAGAGAAATGTATTATACATTTCCCTAATTTTTCCCCCACCTCCACCCTCATATAATATGAGGATGAGGGTTCAGGTGTGGAAAATATTATGAAAATGTATAATGAAGGTGGTGGTGCAGGAAATATTAGAGAAATGTATAATCACATAATATGGGGGTGGGGGTGTGCGAATATTAGAGAAATGTACAATTGGGGGAAATATTAGAGAATGTATAATGATATAATATGAGGGTGGGTGTGTGGGAAATATTAGAGAAATGTATAATGCATTTATTTAATATTTCCCGCACCCCAACACTCATATTATATGAGGGTGGGGGTGGTGGAATTATTAGAGAAATATATAATCCATTTAAATGAGGGTTGGGGTGCGGAAAATATTAAAGAAATGTGGAAATATTAGAGAAATGTATAATAAATTTCTCTAATAGTTTCTCCACCCCACCCTCATATTTCAATTCATGGATGGGGAGCGGGGGGTGCCGGAAATATTAGAGAAATGTATAATGGAGAAATATGAAGATGAGGATGAGGATGGGAGAAATATTAGAGAAATGTATAATATATTTCTGTAATTCCCCCCACAACCACCCTCATATAATATGCACCTCCACCCTAATCCTCATATTATATGAGGGTGAGGGTGGGGGTGAGGGTGTGGGTGGGGGAAATATTATATAAATGTATAATTATATGATGGTTGGGGTGGAGGAAATATTACAGAAATGTATGGTGGAGGTGGGGAAAATATTAGAGAAATGTATTATACATTTATGTAATATTTCCCCCACCTACACCCTCATATGATATATTATATGAGGGTCGGAATGGGGGAAATATTAGAGAAATGCATTATATTAGATAAATATGAGGATGATGATGAGGGTGGGGGGGATATTAGAGAAATGTATGGGGGTGGGGAAAATATTAGAGAAATGTATGAGGGTGAGGGTGAGGGTGGGGGTAGGGAGAATATTAGAGAAATGTTTTATACATTTCTCTAATATTTCCCCCGCCCTCATATAATATATTATATGAGGCTGGGGGAAATATAAGATAAATGTATTATTATGTGAGGGTGGCAGTGGGTGAAATATTAGAGAAGTGTATTGAGGGTGAGTGTGAGAGTGGGGGAAATATTAGATACATGTATTATTATATGAGGGCGGGGGTAAAGGAAATATTAAAGAAATGTATTTTATTATTATATAAGGCTGAGGGTTAGGATGGGAATGGCGGAAATATTAGAGAAATGTATTATAAATTTCTATAATATTTCTCGCACCCCCTCCCTTCTTCATATAATATATTATATGAGGGTGTGGGTAGAGGAAATTTTAAAGAAATGTATAATTAATTTCTCTAATATTATCCCCACCCCCATATGATGGTAGCGGTGGGAGTAATATTAGAGAAATGTATAATACATTTATCTAATATTACCCCCACTCCCACCATCATATGGGGCTGGTGGAAATATTAGATAAATGTATGATACATTTCTCTAATATTTTCCCCACCCCCATATGGGATAATACATTTCTCTAATATTTCCCCCATCCCCACCCTCATATGGGGTTGGGAAAAATATTATAGAAATGTATAATACATTTCTCTAATATTTCCCTCACCCTAATTCTCATATTTATATTTCTCTAATATTTCTCCCACCCCCACCATCATATGGGGTTGAGCTAAATATTATAGAAATGTATAATACATTTCTCCCACCCCCACCATCATATGGTGGTGGGGGAAATATTAGAGAAATATACAATAGATTTCTTTAATATTTCCCCCACCCCCATATGAGGATGGGGGTGAGGGCAATATTAGATAAATGTAAATACGACGGTGTGGGTAGGGAAAATATTAGTTCTCTAATATTTTCCCCACCTACACATGAGGGTGGTGGTGGACGAAATATTAGGAAATAGAAATATAAATTTCTCTAATATTTCCCCCAGCTCCACCCTCCTATGAGGGTGAGAATGGGGGGAATATTAGAGAAATGTATTACCCCAAATGAGGGTGGGGGCAGGGGAAAATATTAAATAAATATATAATACATTTATCTAATATTATTATACATTTCTCTGATATTTCCCATACCCCCACCCTCACCCTTACCCTCACCCTCACCCTCATATTTTAGAGATATGCATAATACATTACTCTAATATTATTATACATTTCTTTGATATTTCCCCGAACCCCACCCGCATATAATAAGAGGGTGGGGGTAAGGGAAATATTAGAGAAATTTATAATAATAATAATAGATAAATTTACTATACATTCCTTTAATATTTCTTCAACCCCCACCCTCATATAATATATGAGGGTGGGGGTAGGGGAAATATTACATAAATGTATTATAACACATGTGTTATAATTTATTTCTATAATATTTCTATAATGGAGGGAATAATATTAGATAAATGTATAATAATTTTTTGTAATATTGCCTCCACACCCACCACACATGTGTTAATTGTATAATAAATTTCTCTAAAATTTCCCCTACCCCACTCCCACCACACATGTGTTATAAAATATATGTGTTATAATACATGTATCTAATTTCCCCCCACCCCCACTGTCATATAATATGAGGGTGGAGGTGGGGGAAGTAATATTAGAGAAATGCATAATAAATTTCTGTAATATTTTTTGGACCACCACCCTCATATTATATGAGTGTGGGGGTGGAGGAAATATTAGATAAATGTATTATACATTTCTATAATATTTCACCCACCCGCACCAACATATAATATGTGGTTGGGGATGCAAGAAATATTAAGGAAATGTATTATACATTTCTCTAATATTTCCTACATTATATGGGGGTGGGGGTGAGGGAAATATTAGAGAAATGGATTATGCATTGGGGAAATATTAGAAAAATGTATTATACATTTCAGTAATATTTCTCCCACCCCACTCTCATATAATATGAGGATGAGGGTGGGGGTGTGGAAAAAATTATAAAAATGTATAATGAAGGTGGCAGTGGGGGAAATATTAAAGAAATGTATAATCATATAATATGAGGGTGGGGGTGTGGGAATATTAGAGAAATGTATAATTGGGGGAAATATTAGAGAAATGTATAATACATTTCTTTAATATTTTTCTCATCCCCACCCTCATATTATATGGGAGTGTGGGTGGTGGAAATATTAGAGAAATATGTAATACATTTAAATGATGGTGGGGGTGCGTGCAATATTAGAGAAATATGAGGATGAGCATGAGGGTGGGGAAAATATTAGAGAAATGTATTATACATTTCTCTAATATTTCCCCCTCACCAACCCTCATATAATATGCACCCCCACCCTCATCCTCATATTATATGAGGTTGGTTGTGGGGGAAATATTAGATAAATGTATTATTATATGAGGGTGATGGTGGACGAAATATTAGAGAAATATATGGTGGGTTGGGGGAAATATTAGAGAAATGTATTATACATTTCTCTAATATTTCCCTCACCCCCACCCTCAATACATTTATCTAATATTTCCCCAACCCCCACCCTCACCCTCATAAATACATTACATTTCTCTAATATTTCCCTCACCCCCACCCTCATAAATACATTTTTCTAATATTTCCCATACCCCCACCCTTATATAATATATTATATGAGGGTGGCATTAGAGGAAATATTAGATAAATGTATTATTATATGAGGGTGTGGATGGGGAAAATATTAAAGAAATGTATTATATTAGAAAAAATTATATTAGAGAAATATGCGGATGTGGATGAGAGTGGGGGAAATATTAAAGAAATGTATTATACATTTCTCCAATATTTCCCCCATGCTCACCCTCATATAATATGCATCTGCACCCTCATCCTGATATTATATGAGAGTCAGGGTAGGGGAAATATTAGATAAATGTATAATTATATGAGGGAGGGGTAGGGTAAATATTAGAAAAATGTATTATACATTTGTCTAATATTTCTCCGATCGCCTCCCTCATATAATATATTATATTTAATATAATATATGGGGGTGGGGGTGGTGGAAATATTAGATAAATGTATTATACATTTGTCTAATATTTCTCCGATCACCTCCCTCATATAATATATTATATAATATAATATATGGGGGTGGGGGTGGTGGAAATATTAGAGAAATGTATTATACATTTGTCTAATATTTCCCCTACCCCCTCCCTCGGGCGAAATATTAGAGAAATATATTATACATTTGTCTAATATTTCCCCGGCCCCCTCCCTCATATAATATATTATATAATATAATATATGAAGGAAGGGGTGGGGGAAATATTAGAGAAATGTATAATGCATTTCTCTAGTACCCCCACCCCCACTCTCATATGATGGTGGGGAAAATATGAGATAAATGTATTACCAGGGTGGGGCAAATATTAGAGAAATGTATAAGACATTTTTCTAATACTTCCCCCACCGCCATATGAGAATGGGGCTGGGGTTAATATTAGGGAAATATTTTATACATTTCTCTAATATTACCCCCACCCTCATATGGGGGTGGGGGGGATATTAGAGAAAGGTATAATACATTTCTTTAATATTTCCCCCACCCCCATATGAGGGTGAGGGTGAGGGTGCGGGTGGGGGTAATATTAGATAAATGTATTACCCTCATATGGGAGATGGGTGGAAATATTAGAGAAATATATTATACATTTCTCTAATATTTCCCCCACCCCCATATGAAGGTGAGGGTGAGGGTGAGAGTGGGGGTGGGGGTGGTGGTGGTGGTAATATTAGAGAAATGTATAATTGGGGGAAATATTAGAGAAATGTATTATACAATTCTCTAATATATCCCCCACCCCCATATAAGAGTGGGGGTGGGGGTAATATTAGAGAAATGTATAATACATTTCTCCAATATTACCCGCACCCTCACCCCCACCCTCATATAGGGTAATACATTTCTCTAATATTCCCACCATCCCCACACTCATATGGGGGTGGGGGAAATATTAGAGAAATTTCTCTAATATTTCCCCCATCACCATATGAGTGTGGGGAAAATATTAGAGTTATACATTTCTCTAATATTTCTCCCACCCCCATATGAGTGTGGGGATGGGGGAAATATTAGATGAATGTATAATACATTTATCTAATGATTCCCCTACCCCCACCCTCATATGGGGGTGGGGGAAATATTAGACAAATGTTTAATACATTTCTCTAATATTTTTCCCACCCCCAGATGTATAATACATTTCTCTAATATGTCCCCTACCCCCACCCTCATATGGGGGTGTGGGAAATATTAGAGAAATGTATACATTTCTCTAATATTTCCCTCACCCTCACCTTTATATGGGGGTGGGAGAAATATTAGAGAAATGTATAATATATTTCTCTAATAATTCTTCCACCCTCACCCTCACCCTCATATAGGGATGGGGAAAATATTAGATAAATGTATAATACATTTGCCTCATATTCCCCCTACCCCAAACCTCATATAATAGTAGGGTGGGGGTGGGGGGAATATTTCCACCGCCATTGTAACATCCCTCTCTTGCGCATGCTAAGAAAAAATATTTTTTGATGACACTTGCTTGCAAGTGATCCAGATTATTATAATTTTGGGCATTTGATTATGATTATGAGGCATTATGAATTGATGACATGTTATTTTTATGCATTGACATAGACAGGTGCTATTGACTAGGTTTTCTTGAGTGTGTAGGATTTTGGACCTCGAGGATGCAGAGGCATCGATGAAACCCCTTAGACTCCAAATCGAGTCAGGGAGTGTACTATTGGGGTTTGATTGTTGTATATATGACATTTGTGCATCTGATTAGATGATATGATTATGGATATATTTATGACATGATTTGTTGATGATGCAGGCTAACGATAGCTTGTCGACCAGACTCACATGTGGAGTAGGGGGGTCACGCACGACTACCAGAGAAGTTGAGGGAGAGGTGTGGACAGAAGCCCTGCCACAACCTATTAGCACTCCCATTGTGGCTTGAACTATAGGTTAACGATTACCTAGTTCGATAAGACCCACGATGTCGTGACGATCGACTGCGACAGTCTCTCACGATGATTCTAAGGGTCGTGCAATAATGCAGGGGCTTTATTTCTTAGAGGCTCTTAGTCTCCCACAAGATCATCTGGTGGAGTATTGACTCCAGGGTTTTTTATGTCTACTAAGTTAGTCAAGAGGAGAGTGGCACCCTTGGAGCACGTAGTGCATCCTGAAGGGCACATCGCGCAAGGGAAATAGAATGAGGTGAGTGCCACTCTTGGAGCACCTAGTGTATCCTGAAGGGCATGTCGCATTGTTAATTAATAAATTAATAACCCTAGATGGCCTTAGAACGAATAACATGATAAGAAATATTTAAAAACAATTGCCCTCATAAAATGTCGTCCAACCTCGAAAATTAAAATCTAGATCTAGATGAAACTTGCAATAAAAGAAAAATATTTATATAGAAATAAAAATAAAAATAAATAAATAATAATGATATTCATCACTAATCATGTGACGAGAAGGTGGTAAACAATTCAATTAATTTATAAAAATCTTTTGGGGGATAAAATTTTAAAAGGGGAAATAATTGTTTTGTTATATTATGTTAATTAAAGCCCCCGGGGGGCAGCTCAATTGGCAAGTGCCGTGATATAGCGTGTTATGTACGATGAGGTTCCAAGTTCAAA
>JASDQU010224318.1:0-14451 GCA_032191745.1 Picea mariana | reverse complement strand
GGTCGTATAGAGGAAGGTCGTATGGATCAAAAAGGTTTAGTCCAGGGGACTAGCGGGAGATGACGTCACATCGGGATATCGGGGACCCCGAGGACCAAAGGCTTACGTATTTCAATGTTGTGATATTTGAAACCCCAATGGACGGGAGAGATCCTTTCGGAGGATCTCCGAGTTTGTCCTGACCATCATATGTGGGGATAAGACGTCCACTTAAGTCAGGACGTTATTAAACGATAGGATAAGCGGCATGTGGATCTGAACGGCCAGAGTCCAACCGCCCAGATCTACGACTGAGGTTCTATTCCGGAGCCCCCTTTCCATTCTACCTTTAATGAGGGGGGGGGGGTCCGGGATTGGGCGCGCAACTCTTGAACGGTCAAGATTTACTCAGTGCGATCAACGGTTTCCCAGTGGATTCCGGACCCCCCTTGCCATTCTACCTTTAATGAGGGGGGGGGGGTCCGGAATAGTGTGGCGTGTGAAGTGGGGCCCCTCCCTGCCATGGCGACCCTCGTGTCGCGTTTCCCTCTTTCCACCTGTACTATACCTAAACGCGCAACGGGGCTTGTTCTCATTGACGATTCGTTACCCCTGTAGAGGATTGTTCCTATTGGCCAATTGCTGACCTGGTAGGAACTCACCCCAGTGGTCGGGCACGTAGATACTACTGTAGCGCTGAAGCGTGAAATACAGGGACACTATGATCGAATAGAGCCATGAACATATCCCCCGCTCACAAGGGAATGGAGTAGGGGAGAGATAGAGCCAGCTTACACTGGGCCTCCTNTCCCTCTCTCCACCTGTACTATACCTAAATGCGCAATGGGGCTTGTTCTCATTGACGATTCGTTACCCCTGTAGAGGATTGTTCCTATTGGCCAATTGCTGACCTGGTAGGAACTCGCCCCATTGGTCGGGCACGTAGCTACTACTGTAGCGCCGAAGCGCAAAATACAGGGACACTATGATCGAATATAGCCATGAACATATCCCCCGCTCACAAGGGAATGGAGTAGGGGAGAGATAGAGCCATCTTACACTGGGCCTCCTTGGATATTTAGGAGTTCGAGTCCGACAGAGGACAACAAAAATTTGATTTTGTTTGGGGGTGTGTTACAAACATCATCTAGAGCCTCAATCCTAGCAATGGATCCAGGAGCTAGGGCTCTAAACCACTTTCTGGCTTCTCCATCAAGACTGTGGACAAAAATCCTCATCCATACGTCTTCATCTACATTGACATAGTTATCAACATAACTATAGAAAGTTGCAAGGTTCTCCTCTGCAGTTATATCTCCCTTTCCTGTAAAATTAGGAAGATGCTTAAGGTAGCCACCAGCTAGTAGGGAATTAAGAGGCTGAGGCGAAACAAGAGGAGCATATTGGGCAACTACTATGGCGTCCATTCTATTTATAGGGGGATTAGCACCTGCCATAGGGATAATAGGTGGAGGAGAACTAGGAGGGGAAGGGGTTCGAACTAGGGATACTGGAATTGAGCTTCCAGGAGGAAAGGGAAACAATAGAGGATTTGGAGAAAAGGCTATAAGGCTTGAGGGAAAAGCGGTTTCCCTTTCTGCAAAATCTGTAACTCTAACAGGAGGAGGAGTAATAAAACCTAGAGTGGGAAAATATTTCAAGGTCTAGGGTCTATACCAAGGTACAACTTCAGGGGAGAGAGGAGTGACAAGGATTTCTCCCTCCAATCTCAAACCGAGAGGGGAAAACTCAACAGGAACAATCCCAAAATTTAAAATTCGGGAAACTCCAACAGACGGTATGATAGGAAAATGAGAAGAAGATATCAGAGTTTCTAAAGGAGGATAGTAAAAATAATCAAAAATACCTGGTTCAAAAGTAGAAGTACTTTCTCGAAGGGCCTTCCCCTCTCTGACAAATTTTTCTTCATCATCTTCAGGTGTTTCTAAAGGTAGTTGTGGAGTAGACCTCGTGTGTCTGCCTCTAGAAGCCACAACTGAAACAGTGGAGTCACCAGTGGATTCACATCGATGGAGTCACCAAAGTGGAGTCGCCAGGTGCACAGTTGCAATCTTTGATGTACTGAGTTATGATGCACCTTCAGAACTAGTCAACTTTGTCATTCAATCCAAGGGGAAATATTCAATTCATCCCTGACAATGGCACCAGAAATGTTAGCACCGGAAGGCACCCTTTAGATTGCAGGAAAGGCAAGCTCGATACCCATCATATTTTTATGTCACATGTTGGTTGTAAAAAGGTCAAATGGGCGCAGTCTCAGGAAAGTACTGTCTTAACTCAGAAAACTAGGCTAGTATGCATGGATAGGTGAGGCCTTGATCTAACTTCAGTCAGTAAGTTATAATAAGGGTGAGTAGGAGGAAGAGCTTGAAAGGAAAAAGTAAAGGTCTACTATGGACATCAGGTCTTCCAGCAGCCTAAGGAGGAAAAAATCAGAAAACAATATCTTCTTGGATTCAAAGCTTCAGGAAACTGAAAACACTATAACAATATTGCAATCAAACATCCATTACAACACAGTCACAATAATCCATGTGAATCCTTCAATCATGAACATTCAGTATCAGATGCATAATAAGATGAAGGAAGAAAGTTGACTTAGATTAAACAATAAGTCTCAAATACTGATACATAACCAGAAGCCAGAGGCTTTACTAAAACTTTACATTACGGGAGCTTTGCTCTACCATCGACCCTTTACAAAATATGATGAAGACTCCTATATACTCAGAGCCAAAACCACAAAAATGTGCTCGAGTAGCTGGATTGAAGGCATTACGCCTGCATGCTTCCCGATAGATTGTGCATGCAGTCTCTGACTAGACGTGAACTTCGATCATATGCAAACGAGCTTCAAAATGGACCTGTTGATGAGATGACTAAATGATAGTCCTTTCTCGTGCTTTCCATTTATGGTAGAAACGATGTTCAACCACCACCAACCAACCTCAATAACTGCTTCATCGGGATCGGGAAGGCCTAAGTCAACTCTGCACCTGTAGGACGTGGCAGCCTCAACATTCTGTCGTCAGGATCTGAGTCAGATATTTGTGGGGAGGTCTGACAGTGGACATGGTTGTTGATGATATGATTGGCATGCTCTCAGCATAGAATAGTAGATGGGAGAGGGTTAGGTGGACAGTCGTGAATGAGAAGAGGAGACTGAGGATAGGGAGGGGCCACACAAGTGGGAGCTGAGGTGTAATGGGACGGAGGTGATGTGGAGCGACGTGGCATAGATGGCGGGAGATGAGAAGGGGACAGGTACCGACGGGACAATGAGTGGAGGACAGGTGTGAGAGAGAGAAAGTGATAGGGGAGCGACCACTTGTTGACCAGGGATATGGAATGATATGCACATGCGCATATCGGGGCTGCAAAAAGTGGTTTTACTCTTCACTTCTTTTGGGTCTGATGTGTGTCTCTGGCTAACACATTGAACCTCCACAAAACCATGGTTCCAATCCCATCCTGCCTCATAACTTTTATCGTTCGTGCATGTGAGGCCCCGATATGATCAATGACCATTGATTTTGAGCACTTAGATCTCGGCTGCATAGATCTACGTGACACAACGCGCCAAACGGTCACATCGACCTAGGAGAACTTAGGATAAGTGTCATTTAGTGGGTTTTTAGTCCCTTTCTTCGCCTTTTGTCATATAGAGGCCAAAACCAAGGGACAAACATCCCCCTGTAGAAACATGTGATAACAATATCAGAGAAGGTTGATTATAGTAGGTTCAATCAGAACAAGTTCAAGAGCAGTAGCTCAATTGTTAAGTGAAATATGGCTTCTACTTAAAATCTGCAACCTCCCACTTTTACAGGAAACAATTATGAGTTGTGGTCCTTGACCATGAAGTCTTTATTTAGAGGTCAATATGTATGGGAGATAGTCGAGAATGGCTATGTGGAACCTATAGATCAGGAAACGCACAATACCCTCACACAAGTTGAGAAGGATTCTTTGAAATATCAAAGAAAGAAGGATGGAAAGACAATGTTTTACATACATCAAGCCATGCATGAAAGCATACTCCCAAGATTTGCATCAATAAAGCAAGACAAGGAAGCATGGGACATACTACAAACATCTTATCAGGGTATGGACAAAGTCAAGACTTCAAAACTACAAATTCTTAGAAGATATTTTGAAACTCTGTCAATGAAAGATGTAGATTTAGTAGATTCATTTTATACCCATGTTATTGGCCTGATAAATCAGATTAAGTCTCATGGTGAAACCAGAGAAGATAGAAAAGTTGTTGAGAAGTCACTGAGGAGTCTTCCTCCTAAATTTGATACCCTTGTTGTGACTCTAGAAGAGAGAAAAGACCTGAGTTAGTTCAACCTAGATGAACTACAATCCTCCCTCATAAATCATGAAAACAAATTAAATAGGTCAAACATGTCATTAGAGAATGCATTTTTCACACAGTCATCTATAAGTCATGGAAAAGGAAGGGGGAGAGATAACTCTAGAGGAGGAAGAAGAAGTTATGTTAGAGGTGGACGCAGTAGCATTCCTAGAAACACTTGTGGAAGAGGTCATAACCGAAATACCAGTCATCCAAGTAGTCAGAGAATTGATAAATCAAATATTCATTGCCATTACTGTAAAAAGTATGGACATCCTGCATATGAGTGCAGGAAGAGATAATATAATCAGAACAAGCAAGCTCAAGATCAGTCTCACAGTGCAAATAGTCCCTCCATTCCTATGTTTATGGCGTGCGTTGAAGCAATTCCTATAGTATCACCAATTGAATGAAATGTTTCCCAAGAAAGGCCATGTGACATATGGTATCTAGATTCAGGCCACAGTAATCACATGAGAGGAAACATATAATTGTTTTCTAGTTTGGATAAGTTTTTCCAAACCAAGGTTACGCTTGGAACAGATATCCAAGTCACTGTCTTAGGCAAAGGAAGTATAAATATTTTAACTAAATAAGGAGAACATAAAGTTATGCCTGATGTATATTATGTTTCTTGTTTGAAGCATAATCTGATGAGCACAGGACAACTGTTACAAAAAGGATACAAAATCTATATGAAAGATAATCACTGTGTGATTATGGATAGATATCCAAGCAATCAACTTATTGCAAGAATTCAGATGACAAGAAACAAAATGTTTCCATTGAAATTGAAGCCATCCAAGAAGAGAAATACAACACAAGCTATTGGTAAATCAAAAGATGCGCAGTTAGACATTGCATTTACAACAGAAAGTGTGCGCAGTTCCAATGAAGAAAATAGTGTGTGCATTTTCAAGAAAGGAGAAAGTGGCGCAAATATGTAGGAAACATTCCAGTATGAAGTATATGATGATTCTTAGCTATGGCATTTCATATTTGGACATTTAAACTTTGGAGGTTTTAAGCTGCTACACATAAAGAATATGGTAAAAGGTTTTCCATTGATTGAAAAACCAGAAAGAATATGTAAATGATGTATTTTTGGAAAGAAAAATAGAGAGTCATTTCCAATTGGAAAGTCATACAGAGAAAAAAATCCACTGGAAATAGTACATTCAAACATTTGTGGACCATTGCAAACACCATCTATAGGAGGAAGCACTTATTTTCTGACATTTATTGATGATTTCTCAAGAAAGACATGGATTTATTTCCTAAAACATAAATCTGATGCATTGGGTTGTTTTCAATAGTTCAAATCACTTGTATAGAAGCAGAGTGGTTATTACATCAAGTTTCTAAGAAATGACAGAGGAGGAGAATACATTTCAAGAGAGTTTCAGAACTTTTGTAAAGTTCATGGAATCTACAAGAAATTTACTGCGCGGTATACACCACATCGAAATGGTTTCATAGAAAGAAAGAACAGGACCATCATGGAGATGGCACGCAGTATGTTGATAGCCAAACATTTATCAAATGAGTATTGGAATAAGGCAGTGGCAACTATAGTATACATCTTGAATAGATGTCCGACAAAGAGTGTGAAGAAAAAAGTTCTTCAAGAATCCTGGACATGAATGAAGCATAATGTGGCGCACTTAAGAGTTTTTGGTTGCGCCACATACACACATGTTCCAGATGAGATGAGAAAGAGGCTGGACAACAAAGGACATAAATGTATATTTGTTGGGTATTCTGAAGACACAAAATGATACAAGATGTATGACCCTGTCGCAAGAAAAATCATAATCAGCTGCAATGTTCAGTTCATAGAAAATGAAGCATGGGATGGAAGCATAACAAAGATAGTCGTAATTATTAATGCTATTGATCATGATGACACAGAAGATGAAGTGTTTCAAACACCATGTACAAGTCAGCGCATAGTCCCTTTTACATCTGGCACTACGACGCAAATCACAACACAAAATACTCCAATAAGATTTGCAGGTGCGCAGTCTACACCTAGAGCACAACAGACACCAACAAACAGTCTGAGTAGTTCTACATCTCTAGATCCAACTTTAGCAAGTCTGTTAACAAGAAAGACAAGAAGTCTGTTCGACATCTATAATGAGGACACAACAAATTCATTTTCAATTTTTTCTCTATTTTCACAAATAGATGATCCTTTAAATTTTGAAGAAGCTATCAAAGATGATGTATGGGATTAAGCCATGGATGAAGAAATAAGATGCATAGAGAAAAATCAAACATGGAAATTAGTAGATGTACTTGAAGACAAGGATGTGATAAGTGTCAAGTGGATTTAAAAGACTGGTAGGCAGTCTTATGTATCTAACAACAACAAGACCTGGTATTATGTATGGAGTGAGCCTGATTTCAAGGTTCATGGAAACTCCAAAAGAATCACATTGGAAGGTAGGAAAGAGAATTTTGAGATATGTGAATGGAACAAAAGACTTTGGCATTATGTATTCTACTTCATAAGATTTCAAACTTATTGGATACACTGAATGTGATTGTGGAGATATCATAGATGAAAGGAAAAGTACCTCTGGGTACACATTTCATTTTGGAATAGGTATAGTATCATGGGAATCAAGGAAACAACCCATTGTGACTCTTTCTTCAACATAAGCAGAGTACGTCACAACTACAAGTGAAGCTTGTCAAGCAATTTGGATGAGAAGAATGTTAAAATATATGTTGCAGGAACAACAGGAACCAACGACAATATTTTGTGACAACAATTTCACCATCATATTATCAAAGAATCATGTGTTTCACAAGAAAACCAAGCATATTGATACAATGTATCATTTTATCAGAGAATTATTGAATAACAAATAAATTTGTTTAGAGTTTTTTCTCTATTTTCACAAAAACTTTAGCAAGAGATGCATGTCAACATTTGCGTAGTAGTTTGGGGGTCTGCGCAATGACAAATAATTGACAATATATGTCAAATTCAAATTTTTGATGTCAAATTTGTAATCCTGCCTACTTATAATTAAGGGGGTTTGGAAATAGTAATTACAAGTCAGCGAGTTTTACGTCTCCGCCAATTTGTCAGTCAATCTACAAATAAAAATTCGCAATTTTACTCAAACTCGATCTTGTTAGTCGACAAGAAGGGGTGTTAATTAATGAAGTCGATCTTTATCGTTTTTGAGTCCAGTTAAGTAGATAGAAGTCAGTCGAAATTTATTGTTGTATTAATTGTTGAGTCAATTTTTGCTTCTATAGGAAGTCTTATCTATATATGTTCGAATATGTAGGAAGCTGAAATGCAGAGAGAGTGATAGACACAGAGAATAGAAGCAACAACAACCGCTGAAGGTAGTCAAAGAAGTTTGAGAGTACAAGCTCTATATGCAGAAAGTGTTTAGAAGTTATAAGAGCAGAAGCTCGTCTCGGTTATTATATTTTGTAATAGTGCGTAGTAAGTATTATTGTGTATTGACAAGCTTTGTTATTTTTTCTGAGTTTATATGCTAAGTATAGCACTATGTTGTCTCTGTATCACGAAATCGTTCATTAAGTGTTTTATCACAACACGTAGTAAATCGTTGAATCTGTGTAGTAACGCGTAGTAAGTCTTGAGAAGTTCAGTCACAAAGTTTTGTGGCGCGAAGTATGTGTAACTACGCTACGCAAAGTTTGTGTGCCCGCTGTAGAAAACGTACTTCCCAATGAGAAAGAAAAAAGACTTTAAATTAGTGAAAAAACCCTAACAAGCAAGGAAAACCCGATTTCTTAGACACTGCATGCAGTTTCATAAGAGAAAATAGGGATATGGACCAAATATTCTGGTATCAAATATTTAATTACTCATCATTTTCCAATAGGACCAAATAATAATCATCATTTTTCAAGAATGAACAGGAACAAATGGGGTAATTATGATGGTTCCTGGTGACGTTGAAGACCATACGGGGTTGGAGCAGTCCACATAATTTACGATTCATCATTTTCCAAGAATGAAGAAGTAATGATGATCGTGTTTCAAGAGTGAACAGATAACCGTGCGGGAAAAATAACTGTACAAGGAAAGGAATTAGGATGGAGATTGAAGAAGTAATAATGATCATTTTTCAATGATGAATAAATAACTGTGCAGGAAAAGAAAGAATTCAGATGGACTACAAAATGGGTGCTTTATTTTTCAGCTTCACACATCCATCTGCCCACAACTCCTCCATACTTGGCAGCTCTTCTAACTCAGAGCATCCCCTAACATTTAGGAATCGAAGCACCCGCCATATGTAGTGAAGCGAGATGATCTCACGTCTATATACTGTGAAGAGACTGTCTAAATGATGCATGTGGGATTACAAATTCATACAACGGAGCGTCTTAAGACCTGGAGAACTCGACAGCGATTTTTTATAGTTTAACTCGAGACCTCTAAATGTTTATTAAAATTTTGTCCAATTCCGAAGTGATTTATTGACTTAGTCCATGTCAATATTCATCTTTACATACAAAACTCTACTCGTTGAAGGAGATAGAAGGGGACAGAAACATATGAGGACTCAAATTGGAATTGATTTAAAAATTGATGAGGAGGTTGCTTAAATAATTTTTTAAGTTGGCCATAATTTTAAATTCCCCTAGTTGGATGGTGGCGGTGGTGTTACTTTTACTTCTTCAAACATGGTGGCATGTTTCTTTGAAGAATTGTTTGGCAGTTTGGTAGGAGGAGAGGAGGCCCCACGTTGGGTTGGTCATGCATGATCGCTAACCATTTATCAATGTGGTTGCATTACTCTCGACTAGGGAATCTCATTGCTCCACAACTAGGTTTTCCAAAGCTGCATTCGTCGTGCTCATCTTGGCACCTAAGAAGAAGGGCTCTTATGTCCCAATCACTCTCATTCCTTTGCCTAGTAGTATAAACTCTTCTATGATATATTATGGTGTGGAAATCTAGACATCAAGAAGTGAAGGATAATAAATAGCATAGAGTAGTTAGTGGATAACAATATTAAAATATAATTAAATAAAAGAGGAAGATGTAGTCAAAATGAATCATTGCCTCATTTTGCATCTAGCAAACTTCTAAAAAGAAGGCTACTTTATGTACAACATATGCTTGATTAGAATACAAGTTACGTTCTATTAATTTTCTATCTGATTCTATATCAAATGGTATTAGAGTGGTTTTCTCTTGGCTTCCATAGCCACCACAAGGGATCCATTCTATTCTTTGTTAGGTTTCCATAGCCATTATACGGATTTTCTCCCTTGCTTTATTTGCCAATCACTAGGGATCCTCTCCCTCCATCTACAACAATATTTTTTCTCTTTTCTCTTGCGTTCCAGGCTTCCGCAACTAAGGAAAATAAAGGACCTTGCCTCCTCTCTATTCAACATCCATAGCCAAGATAATAGGGACAAGCTCCCTTATGGTCTTTACAATGGGGACACTCCTTTTCCTAGAACTATGGCCACTATAACCACCAAGCATATTCACTAGAGGCACTTTGACATATATCAAAAACTCATGGCCTTAGTCTACCAAATACCTAAACATATTTGTTCTAAAGCTCTATGACTATCATCACTCTTTGTCTTGGAAAATATGCAAGATTTTCCATGTGATTGCTTCTTGAATATCGACTTCAATTTGAACTTTTCCCTAAATATTATGATATCTACATCACAATTTCCCACCTCCTCCACTCTAGCATACACTATCCAATACATGCACGCCCCTTTCTGCAATATGAAGCAATTGCACTCACACATATGTATGACCACTTCCTTGATGCTACCACAATCATTACCAACAACCATAGTAATCACTTCTTTGAACACAACCTCTTGGTTTCCTCCTGCACACAACTCAAAAGTTGGACACTATGGAATCTCATGGTTATTGTCTTGAGATAGATATTAGACAATATTTTGGGGTAAATGCATCATTGATCCTTGTAGATGAACCCTTAGCACAGGACAACAATGATGCAGTTTTCACAACTATCCTAAAGTATATTCCTCCCCAAAGAAGGAATGGGTGCATGTCTTTGAGCACTGAATGCTCTCCAATGGGTGAAATTTTCTAAACTCCATGTATGATACAAGACTTGTCAGTATCAACTGGTGCTCAATTACTTTCACCCAAAAATATGGCTCCAACCACTGCATGTAGTCCTATTTTTATGTCTTCACTAGCTCAAAGGTCCACTATACCTCATGTTTCAAACAACAGTTACACTTTTATAGGTAGGCCAAGGAAAACTACAAATATTTTAAATTGATGCAATCAGGAGTTGAGGAACGAGAAAATGTAGACATTGCCTAGTTGGTTAGGTTCAAGCTCCAACTTTGAGAAATATTTACCTAATGGAACTTTGAATATGAATTGTCAGTAGTTTTTGGAAGCCCTTACATGTATATGATGGATGCAATCTTCATGTGGAGAGCCAAACAATACTGACTGATCAAGGATGGGAAGTCCTACATCATCAATGTGCATAAAGGCAAGTCAAAGATCTCACTGGTAAGTGCCAACCAAGCTAAGAAGTTGATTAGTTCTAGTAAGAAATATGTTTTTCTTTTGTTAACGGAATAAAGTCTGATGATGAGTCAATGAGAGTGAAGGCATCCCTCGAGGGGTGTACTAAAGAGAAGAAACATCAATTGGAGAAGTTGATATAGGCATACAAAGGAGTGTTCTTGTAGCCTAAACAGATACCACCTAAGAGGGAAGTGGAGGATGAAATACAATTATTTCCGAACTCCCCATTGCCAAATATTGGGTTGTATAGACAGTTTGTTCTGGAAGCAAATGAAGTAAATAAGCAATTGCAATAGTTTTTAGAGCAGGGTGTGATTTGACCAAGTAACTCACCTTGTGGATCACCCATCATAATTGTGTCGAAGAAAGATGGGACTTGGAGAATGTGTATCGATTACAGGGCATTGAACAATATTACACTAAAGAATCAATACCCCCTACCAAGGATCAATGATCTATTGGACCAGTTATAGCATGCCAAGTATTTCAGTAATCTAGATTTGAAATTAGGATATCACCAGGTTTGGGTCAAAGAAGAAGATACTTGCAATACTACCTTCAAGACAAGGAAAGGTTTGTATGCATAGTTGGTTATTCCATTTGGTTTATGCAATGCATCAGCTACATTTATGAGACTAATGAATGATTTTTTACACCCTTTTATAGATTCATTTATTATTTCTTATTTATATGATGTACTAGCTTATAGTGCTACCTGGGAGGAACAAATCTCACATCTTATGTAGGTGTTAGAGACTCTGAAAAAGCACTAGTTGCTAGCTAATATCAATAAATGTGAGTTTGTTCAACATTCTTTAGTATATTTTGGGTATGTGAATAGTGGAGGGGAGCTCAAGATAAATCCCACAAAGATGGAGGCCATCATGAAATGGTAAGTTTTTACAAATGTCACTCAAGTTAGGAGTTTTTTGGGGGAAACACAATACTTTCAGAAGCTCATAGCTTCATTTTTAGTGGTAACTGCACCACTCCATGCCATAACAACCAGTTGTAAGAGTTTCTAGTTGGGGAAGAATCAACAAAATTCCTTTGATGGGATAAAAATAAACATCATTCAAGAACTAGTGCTCGCACTACCAAACTTCCAGAATCCTTTCGAAGTGGAGACAGATGCAAGTTGGTATTCCATGGGAGCAGTACTAATGCAAGGAGGAAGGCATGCATGCTAACCTTATGAAGTATTTCATGGGGCATTTCTCAACTACCCTACCTACGACAAGGATCTCTATTCCTTGTTACAAACTGTCAAAAAGTGGAAACACTATCTGATAGGAAAGGATACCATCATCCACATAAATCACCATCCACTACAGTATTTGTAGGCCCAAAGTAATATACAACAAACTAGACATTACAAGTGGATGGGGTTTTTACATCAATTTCATTTGGTCATAAAGTATAAGACGGGTAGCACAAACAAGTTGGCAGACATGCTTTCAGAACCACCCACATCCACTATTACAACTTTGGGAACTCTTATGCACATGGAGCCTTTTACCTGTGATGCATAAAAAGAGGCATACATAGAAGATGAGCACTTCAAGAATGTGTTTCGGTAGCTATGAGGACAAATTTATATAGAATAAGGTGACAACAAGGTTCACTATCATTTCTAGAATGTGTTACTCTACAAGCTTGACAAGCTCTATGTTTCTAAAGGTGAACGATTGCATCTTATCAAAGAGGCTCACACCTCCAAGGTTGCAGGACATTTTGGTGTTGGGAAGACAGTCGGCAACTTACAGAGGCATGTGTATTGTCCCATAATGCAAGAAGATGTAGCATGGTATATTAGAGGATGTATAATTTGTTTACCTGCAAGCCCAACAACAAAAAGCAATGTCTATACCAACCCTTACCTATACCCACTCAACCTTGGCAAATCATTTTCATCGATGTTTTGGGAGGTTTACCAACAACGAGGGAGGGACATGATTATTTATTTGTGGTATTTTATAGGTTTAGAAAAATGTGCATTCTCATGCCTTGTAAAAAGACCATCAATGGACAATAAGCAGAAAAAAGTTCTTTGAACAGGTCTAGGTGCACTTTGCGATACTAAGGAGCATCATCTCAGATAGGGATACCATATTTATCAGTGCATTTTGGACTACTTTGTGGGAGAAGATGGACACTAAGTTGAAGAGGAATACAACATTCCATCCACAGACAGATGGGCAAACAAAAGTATTTAATAGGACTTTGGTGCAACTTTTGAGGGGTTAAAATCAGAAGCATCTGAAGACTTGGGATGAAAATTTGATCTATATACAACACTCTTATAAAACCGTAGTCCACGCTTATATGGGTAAGTCAACATTTAAAACTTGCTTTGGGTATTTTCCACCTTCACCCTTAGATGTTGTATATGGAAAGAAAAAAGGAGTGAGAGAGGAACTCACAGGAGATGCATTAAAAGTAGAAAAAATTGTTGAGAATATTAGGAAGATCCATTTGCAGGTGCAATAGATACTAAAGAAGTCATGGGAAAAGTACAAGACTAGACATAACTAGCAAAAAACAAAGAAAACATTTAGAGTGGGAGATAGAGTATGGTTACAACTAAATAAGGAAGGGATACAGGGTCCTGGTAAGAAGATTAAGGCTCTATGCTATGGTCATTTTGAGGTAATAGAAAAGGTGGGAGATAACACCTACAGACTTATTCTACCCCCATACATGTGACTTTACCTAGTAGTAGATGTGGAGAATATCAAACTCTATGATACCTTCATGTTGGATCAGGAGGAGGAGAAAGTCCTACTTGTTGGGTAGGTGTTATAATATGTGCATGTGTGTTGGGGGGCATGTCAGATCTGATGTTTGTGTGTGCACCTGGTGATTTCTTAGGGGATCCTAGGGAGGGTGTTGGATTTCACCCCATGGTTACGCAGAGTGTTTGGGGCAGCGCCTCAAAAAAAAATTGGGCATTTTTTTTCCATTTTAGCGTTTTTGTTATTTTTACTGTTTTTTCTATTTTTAGTAGTTTTCTAAATTAATCATGTATTAAGGGATTAGGGTTTTGGTAGTTGCAGGATACCTAAAATATTGTATATATTATATTGTGAATGGTGAAATTAATACAATCAAGAGTTGAGAGGTGTGGCACCAAGGAAGGCTGGTTTTCTCCTGGTTAAGGGTTTCCAGTATAAATCTTTGTGTACTGTATGTGTGAGACATTGATTAATTTATATTTTTATTAAAATATATATGCGTTGCTTTAGTTCACAGGTTTAAAACTTACATGTGGTATCAGAGCACATTTTTGGATTCAGGGGGACACCTTTCTTGTTGAGGTTTTTTCTCGGTCTTTATAGATAAAGTTTATCTTGGGTCTGTGATAAACCTGGGTTCAGTGGAATCTTTGCAATGGTGATTCATGTGATGAAAGAGAATGGCGAGCAATTCTAGAATCAATATTGAGACACTACTGCATTTGGGTCAAATTCCGACAGCGCGTTCGACGCAATTGCCACTTTCTATTGTCGGAAGATCGACAAACCTCGGACCCCCTCAA
>JASDQU010224317.1:0-17071 GCA_032191745.1 Picea mariana | reverse complement strand
TATACCAAGGAGACATTTTCATTTTGAATCATCTTGTACTTGAACATTTAAGTGGGGTAAAAGGAGGTTGCCCCCTCGAAGAGGCTTATTATCTGAAATTATCTCTTTTTCAAGGCGTTGAGTACTTTTTCTGAGGTTTTTATATGCTATATTGATGTTTGGTTCTTAACATGTATTCATTCACTTTCCTCCTTTTTAAAGCCTATCAGTCATCCATGTTGAAGTCCAAATGTTTATTTCCTATGTAGTCATCCTTAAATTTGTCATTTTCCTATCACTACTACATCAAGACTTCAAACATGCTTTTATCTTTATGAGTTTCATAATTTCTGAGTCATTTATCTATTTTCCTTGTTGTCCTTTACCTTTTTCCAAATAAAAACTATTTGATGCTGAAATATTTCATCTATAGTCCTACCAATCATTTTGTATACTTGTGTTGACTGATGTGGGATTCCTTAAGGCCCACCTTTCAACAAGTCTTAACCCATCGACCTCAACACACTATCTGGGATAGAGACTAGAGTTCTTTTTAGTACCTTGGAGTCTACATGCCTTAATGGAAGATTTCCTCGCTGACACTCATGGGAATTCATTATTGTCCCTTGATTGACAGATCTTGCAAGTGTCTTGATATCATCTCCTTTTTTGCACTTTGTAAGATGTACTTAGGTAGTTTAGTGCTTACTTTCATCAAAAAATTTGCATGATTAGAATTGTACCTTGGGTTTTGTAGCAGATGAAGAATATATGTTTTTATGTCACTAACAACAGTTTGCATCAGTATTTTTCCAGCCATCAGAGAGTACCAAAGTTCCACTTTCAAATTTCATATTTTGATTCATACAACCATGAAGTAGTTCAGATTCTCTCACTTCAAAATCCATGATCCATTAGCAACATCCACACTCTTTCATATGCATATATTGTCGACTTTTAAGGTAGGTGAAGGTATGTTGTTTTCTAATCTTTAAGTAATTCCTTGAATGCTAAAGATTATTATTTTGGAATTTTTCCCTTACCAAATTACATTACCTTCCTCATTTTCAATAAAATAAAATATCTTTAGTTGGGGGGGAATATTTATTACCAATTGTCAATTCCATTTTACACATTCCATCACCTTTCACCAACATGTTTCTCCCAAACTACTTTTTGTTTCTCTTTGATTCCAAACTATAATGTCCCCACTTTGGGACATCATCATAGTGCATAGGTTTATGATGACTAGAGTAGCCAGATGGATGTTAGAGAGAGTACAGGGGTTATTGAGAGGCATTGTGGTGTACATCTTKCATTGCTCATCATATTCCATCATTAGGAGCCATTCCGCACAGGYTGGCTTTGGTTCCTTTGCATTCCGACGATTTCCATGATTTTGACTATTTTGAGCTATAAGTTAATTGAATTCGCTGAAGAGGTCATTTTGTGCACATTACTTGGAGGAACCTCTCAGTGTAATAGCTCATTGGAATMAGGAGAAGAAACACTACAGGATGGGATGGTGAGAAGTGACTTTTAGTGGCCAGGGAATCCACAAGGAGAGATAAGGATATTTTCAAAGGTAAAAAGGTTAATTGATTAATTAAAGTGATTTAATTAATTAATTAAATATTAATAAAATGGAAGTCACTTTGGAGGGACAAGGTGAGCCAAAAAGTATAAAGGTAAGGCAAGGGCCTCTACTCATTCATTTATGTATGATTATCTTTTGATATATGGCTTTTATCTAGTGAGCCCATCATTGGGGGTTTTGAGGGTTTTGACTTAACAAACCCTAGAGGACGATTTGGTGGTGAAAGATTCCACCTAACTTGTCCCAAGCTTGGTCTCAGAGATGAAATACTGTCCCACACCATTATAGTTCCATATATACTCAATTGCGGGAGAATTCTACGTCAGTTGCAGGGGCAGAGAGAGAGAGGGCACACAAGTTAGGGTTTCCAGCAAGAGGGGTGCACCATCCATTGAGGGACAATTCGTCATAGCTGAGGAGAAGTATTTTGAGGATTMCAGGTATTGGGTTTTCCTTKCAGGTGTCTTAGCATCATTACTTGTGGTTTCYGGAGGCATTTCAATGGCAAGTTTATTTGTATTGAGAGTGGGACGATTTCCTAAGAGGAGGGCACACCATTATTTGTAGGATAACTAGATCTAAGGGTCTAGAAGGTATTTTGGTGATTTGAGCACTTAGGTTTTCACTACAACATCCTGATCTATCACTCTAATGGTTTTGTGGAGCATTTGGAGGCATCTAGAAGTGAGGTCAATTTATCTAGGGTTTCAGGCATCAGGGGGGCACACCATTCAGTGGAGGGGTTTCAGATCTACAGGGTGTGAGAGGGATCTTGGAGATTCAGACACCTGGGTTGTTCTTACCATCACCCGATCTATTCTTTGGCATCTTTCTTGAGGTTATTGGACACTTTTGGCAGTAGGGGCGAATTGTTGAGGAGATTTAGCTATCTAGCAAGGTGTGGTACCTTCCAGCTTGGGGGTTTATCATTCGTACGACCCAAATCTACTTTTATTCAGTATTCATTGTATATCCATCCTTTGGAGGCTTATTGCAGTCTTCTATTGGAGCATTTTATAGAATCTCTATTATCTATCTTCTTGGCCATCTATTGAGCATTCCAGATTGGCATCTTCATTGTAGCAGGTTCCTCTATTTATGAATAAAATCATATTTGAGATGTTTTGGATTGTCTATCATATTGCATATGGTTGAGGTATGTTCCATGGTTGTCTCTTCTTGTTATTTTCTGCAAACATTCATATAAACACATCAATAAAACCTAAGGATGAAATCAAGAGGCTATTCAGCAAGTAAACACATGTAAACAAGTATGTCAGTGAAGTGTTTGACAAAATACCACAACCAGAAAAATTTTTAAAAGACACCCAAAATCGTGATGATCCTGGCATAATGGCTTGGGATCATTACACAAACATTGATATATTTTGAAATGATTCACAATATGAAGAAGGAATCGGTTCCCATTCACATTAATGGCTCATCATTTTCAATGCATGCACATTTTCAAATACTCTTTGTTGCAACAAGAAGACAAGTAAAACAAAAGAATGTTGTTAACACAAGAACCAACCTTTTTAACATTCATGGTTGTCACACAAGAACCATCCATAAAAGGAATCAGCTGCCACTCAAGTATCTCAAGTCATGGAATGATTTATTGCTAAAACATAATCATGCAAAGCCAAGTTCAAGAAGACAAAAGTTCAAAATAGAATCAATGCAAAGTTGCATGAGGACATGCAACATGTTTAGTTGAGGGGAGTCTTGGGTCTCCAAAATGTCACATTTTTATCCTCTTTTCCTTTCACCATTCTTCACATTTATCCATATTCTACCACTCCATAATCCATTCATTAATACCATTTTCATAATTAAATATGGGTTTATCCTTATTATTTTCCAAATCATTTATTTTAAGTATTTTGAGAGAATTTGTGATTAAATATTAGAAATTTGACATATTTTCATTTATATCTCAAAGTTGGGTGAGTTTTGTAATGTGTAGGAATATTTGAAGACTCCAACAAAAGGATTATTCAAGCTTCTCGAATCCTTTCTCCAACCTTTGAAGATTTGAGGATAATTATTCAAGCTTCTCGAATCCTTTCTCCAGCCTTTGAAGATTTGAGGATAATTATTCAAGCATATTCAAAGGAGAAAGATCATGGAGATATGGATAGAATTTCTTATCAAATATATCAAGGATTTGTGAGGATTTGTAGAGATATATATTATGTAATTATTATCAAATTGGTTGTACCTACTTGAGAGGAAAGTGGATCTACATTTATTAGTTGCTTATCCTCTTTTCAAAGGAACTCATTTATAAATACTGGTGCTCTCCCTCCATTTAAAGTTAGTAGGAGTTAGTGAAAGGGTGGAGTTAATAAGTTTGTGAGCGACTGAGTGAGTTAGTCATTTTATAGAGGTTGGATTGGAATGTTATGTAATATATTTAATGATTTAATACAAACATCTTGATTTCTCCATATTGAGTAAATGATTATTTATTATGAGTTAGTGTTGTTGATTTCATGTGAGATCACTATTTGTTTGTCATAGATTATTTTTCTTTTATGCAATTTCATGCTTTCCTAATTAGATTCATTTCATGCAATTTCGTGCTTTCATAATTAGATTTATTTCATGCAATTTATTGCTTTCCTAATTAAATTCAATTTCAGTTGTGTTTTTCCTTTTCAAACATTAGATTAAGCTAGTTTCACTTTAATCTTGCATATGCTGTGCATGTTCCTCGTAAGTTTACGAACTCCCTGATTTGACAATTAAATAGTTGGGTAATTAATTAATTTACAATATTTAACACCAACAAGAAGTATAAATCAACAGGGAATAATACACATCCACAGAAACATAGTACACCAGAATTTACATGGAAACCCAAATGGGATAAAACCACATAATGATTTTCTTATATCAAAATAATACATTCATTGGAAGGACCAACTTCTCAATTCTCCAGATACAACTGGAAGGAAGATACGACTCCCTATTTACATACTCCACCTGAAGGAAGCTATAAATCACTGGATTCTCTGGCTCCAACCAGAAGGAGGCTACAACCCCCTGATTCTCTGGCTCCAACCTGAAGGAAGCTACAACTCCTTGAATTCTTTGACACCAACCAAAAGGAGGATATAAACCCCTTTCCTTTCCCCATCATGCCACCCTGAAATACAAATGTAGACCAAATTGTCACTACCACAATCACTACTACTATCTCTATCACTGCCAATGTCATTGTCACTCCCACTGTCACATCAACCTATAACCTATCACATCAACCTATCATTGTATCCAACTTGTCAATGTCATTGTACCATCAACATGTAAATGTTCATCAACATTATCTATACCAAAACCTCTACCATATCATCCATTAATTGTGTACCAACATATGTATTCTAACATGCATCAATCATGTACCATAAGATATGCCAAATGTAGATATCATAACGTCAATGATTAGTAGCTAATCATGTATCAAATCATATACCATGTACTAGAGAATCAACCATGTATAGAACCTGTACCATATACCATAACATATATATGTACCATATCATTAATGAAGTGTCTCAAGGAACCAAAGTATGTGCCTCATGCATATGCCAGCATACATCAAGTATATACCTAAATCATATATCTACAAAACAAGCACATAAGAATACCTCTACCTTTGTAGCTGACCTGATACAGAGTATTGTTGACCTGTAGCTTTCCTTTGACCTCTGGGACCTGGTACAAGCATTTCCCCCAAATATGTCTTATCCTCATGGGACTAAGACATGTTGTCACACGGGACCTCGCATGACAGGAACTATGCAACCAGTGGGGATGCCTCGTGGGAAACTAGTAGTCTGACCCATGGGGGTCAACCAAAATAGGGTTTCCTCAAAAAAAAATTCTCTCCATTGCAACCCTGAAACTACCACACTTCTCATTTATCGCTACCTCAGATTTCGTCATTGCAAACTTGCCAAATAGATCACTATTTCACTATAATATATTCAATATAATAAGTGAGTGAATGTACTTGTGAATGACTCCTTGAAGTGTATTTATAATTTTTCCAAGTAACCTCTCTCCTTAATCTTAGGGGCTTCTAGACTTTCTTGTTACAACTAATTTACCCTTTCATTAAAGACTTGTAACTAACTAGGGGCTTCTTGACCATTTTTCGGGGCTTCTAACTTCACAATGCCATAACTCCTCAACCGTGAGGAACCACATGAAGTACCACCTATCACTGGAAATGGAATTATGAGGACTATCCATCCATGAGTGATTTAGTTTCATTCACACCATCCTTCATGACCTTTTTCCTTGATAAAAAATGGGTTCCATAACCATATGTTTAGGGATACCAGAATTCTTCAAGGGTTTACATCAATGAAAACCAATCTTTCAACAATCTCCCCATTTCGAATTGATGGAAAAACTGATGGAATGGTAACACTCATGATCCCCATGTGACCAATGCTCCCCCTGTCTTCATGCATCTGTTCTTTCTCTCCATTTCCACACATATGTTCTTTCTCTCCCCCTTTGACATCAATGGAAAAGGGTAATTATCCTATCTACAAGCCTTATTTTTCTCTTCATGGTGCTTCCTCGTGTAAAACTCTGATATATATGAAAAACATTCAAAATATTATTTACTTGTATTCCTCAAGTCTTCTGCTTCTCTCCCATTGTCTTACTATGCCTGATGTTGTGTGGATCATTGTGGGGTAGAAAATACTCCAATTTTATGTTGAATAAACTCAAAGCTCTCCCTTGGAAGAAGTTTGGTGACTATATATGCAATATTTTCTTTTGTCCCAGTGTACTCTAGCTTGAGGTTCTTCTCTATAATTTGTTCCTGTATAAAGTGAAACTTGATCAAAATGTGGTTCATCTTGGAATGCATTACTGGATTCTTAGAAATACGGATAGAACTAGTGTTATCACAATGTATCAGAATAGGCTCATCGTATTCCACCTATATATCATGCAAGTTCTGCTTCATCCAGGGAACTTGAGTGAAACATGTTGTTGCTACAATATATTATGCTTATGTTGTGGAAAAGAATATTGATGATTATTTCTTGCTCAACCATGATATGATACAATCACCCAAGTAGAAATTTTCTCCACTTGTACTTCTTCTATCATCAATGCTACCTGCCCAATTTGCATCTGTGTAGGATACCAAAGATAGATCATTCCCTTTTGGATACCATAATCCAAAATCTTTTGTTTCCTTGAGATATCTAAGTATTGTTTTTACTTCCATGACATGTGTTTCTTTCAGTGTTTCTTTAAATATCGCAACTTGTCCAACTACTTGCATCACATTTGGTCTTGACGTTTTCACATAGAGTAAGATGCCAATCATTTATCTGTAGAGTCTTTAATATGCATCCTGGTATTCATCTTCCTTGTTCAAATTTCAAAAAGTCTACATAGGAGTACTTGCAGGTTTACAGTCTTCCATTCCAAACTTATTTATCATTTCTCTGATATACTTGGTCTGGGAGATGAAAATACCTTTATCATGCTGAAATATCTGTAATCCCAAAAATAAATTCAACTCACCGAGAAAAGACATTGCAAACTCATTCTACATGTATTTGGAAAACTTCTTACTCATCCTATCATCATCGCTTCCAAAGATAATATCATCTACATAAACTTCAATTATCAATATATTGTCTCGATCCACTTTTATGTAGATATTTTTGTCTACATTACCTTTCCTGAATCCTTGTTGTTGTAGATACCTGTGAAATCTTGAATACCATGATCTCGGGGCCTGTTTGAGTCCATACATTTATTTCTTCAACCTGCAAACACAATCTTCCTTCTCTGATAGTAGAAACCCTTCAGGTTGTTCGATGTAGAATTATTCTTCTAATTTTCCATTCAAAAAGGATGATTTTACATCCATCTAATACACCTTGATTCTTTTGGAACATGCATAGGCTAAGATCAATATAATTGCTTTCATCCTGGAAACTAGTGAAAAGGTCTCCTCAAAATCTATATCTTCAATCTGAGTGTATCCTTTGCATACTAACCTTTCTTTGTTTATGGTTACCTGACCATCCTCATTCAGTTTTTTTCGGAAACCCCACTTTGTACCAAACACGTTATTTTTCTTTGGTCTTGGAACCAGTTCCCATGTTTCATTCTTCTCTATCTGATCCAATTCTTCATCCATAGCCTTGATCTAATGTTCATCCTTCTTGGCCTCTTCAAAACTGCTTAGTTCAACTGTAAATAATAATGATAGGTGTTGTTATTCAGGTGAAAGTATTGTTCTTTGGGTTTCAACTCCTGCATGTTTATTCCCAATAATCTATTCTGGTGGATGATTTTACTGTACTCATTGGCTAGGTGTCTTAGGATGTATATGTTTCTCATCTTCCTCTTGTTCTACTTCTAGTTTCTATTCTTCTTATGCTTCTTCTACTTCTTCTTCTTTTAGATCTTCCTCGTCATCTTTCTCTTCTGAGTCTTTGCTTCCTTCTTTGCCCTTCCATACATATGTCTCATCAATCATTAAGTTTATGCTTTCCATGATTTTGTTGAGTCTTGGACTAAAGCATTTATATGCTTTTATTTTTCTTGAATACCCAACTAATATTCCCTTATCAACTCGGGAGTCAAATTTTTCAAGCATTCCATATTATCTTTTAATATCACATTTGCTTCCAAATACTCTAAAATGATTCACATTTTTCAGTCTTACTTTCCATAACTTGTAGGGAGTCTTATCATTGTTACTTCATGGCATTCCTATGTTCAGGATGTGAAATATTGTATTTATTTCTTGTGCCCAAAATATGTCACTCAACTTGGAATGTTTCAACATAGTTCTGGCCATTTCATGTACCATTTTGTTCTTCCTTTCAACAACTCCATTTTTCTTAGGTGTCCTGGCTACCGAGAATTGTCTCTTTATTCCATGTTCTCCATAGGAATCCATGAATTCCTTTTATGTAAACACTTCTCCATTATTTGAGCTTAAGCACTTGATTTTCATATCCATCTCAGTTTCAACCATCTCTTTGTATATCTTGAAGTGTTTGAATGCCTCTGACTTCTTCATGAGAAAGAAAATTGTAGTCATTCTTGTGTAGTCATTGTTACACACCAAAATTTCACACTTAAGTACCTCACCCTAAGTTTCGCAAGTGCCATGAAAGTGTCACATACATTGACACCATGAAATAACATTTGTCACAACCCCTAGTCAAGGTGGAGGAGAAATATATTATATGAAGGTCAAAATGCCATGTGCACATGAATTAATTATTAATATTCATAAAAAGGAAATTAATTTAGTGTGAGAATCCACCATACATTTGGTTTCCTATTTTCAAGGAGAGGTTGGGAATATCATGGATGGGAGATATATTTCCTCCTTATAATCCTTGAGAGATATTTTCTCCCTAAAATCCTTGAAGAGATATTTTCTCCCTAAAAATCTTGGAGATCCCTTTTTAGTGGATCTTATGAGTGATCTTCTCCATGGAGGTTAAGTCTCCAAATCCTATATAATGAGGGATTTCCATGGATAAGGGATGAATCTTTTAGATATCAAACTTATGATCTTGGGAGCATCGTGCAAGGGATGGACGAGGAGGACTTGGAGAGGCTATTGCAACTTCATCTACAAATTGTAAGTGTCTTTTTAAAGTTCTCATCAATATACTTGGCCTATTCCATTCTAGTTTGTGTATATTTACATATGCTTGTATACTATAGATGAATTTGTTTAATATAAAATGGTAGAGTAGAAGTTTCCTTGATCCTCTTTGTTATCCATTTTTTTACAGGTGTCAAGCTGTGCGAAAGAGTTTGGATATCAAGCTCAAATTGGAGCAGTGAGGAAAAACTCTGGAATTGGGTACGATCATCTTTTCTCCCTCTATCTTTTTAGGTAGTTAAAGAAATATAAAAGGGATGTTAGTGTCCATTCATATATTTTTGTCTTGGTTTATGGGTCATTAATCCAAGGGAAGATCCACCTATCCATGGGAGGATTATTCTGTAACAGAAATTGGCGAATCCCCGAGGGACATGCCCCCCCAAGCTTCATTTCATTCGTCGACTTTGAGGTTGTCACCAATTTCTGTATTAGATAGAGAAAAATGATAAAGGTGGATGAAATGAAGGTTCTGCTACGATATCTAATGAAATACTTGACTCAACATCTACAAGATCTAGCGAAAGACTCAACTCAACATCTACGAGATCTAGCAAAAGAATCGACTCAACATCTACAAGATCTAGCAAAAGATTTGAGCATACTGATATATATATTGTCACACAGATCCACTTTGTATTGGTCTGTGGATATGTTTTATCATCCCGTAGCTCCATTGCATATTTTTCATGGCTACCATCATTTCATGTCATGGAGGTATGGAGCCATATTGTGTCTTTGGTTTCCATATCCTTAGTCAGTATTTTTCATGGATCTGCAGTGTATTGGTCAGCGGTCATGCTTTGAGTCATCTCCTATTCCAAGCATAGGTATTCCTTCCTCGGAAATGAAACATATATTAATATTTTTTGATGGTTGTTTGCATCTTCTTCCAGGTTCTCCAACTCCATGCCCTTACATTGAAGAATTGTAAAGTGTTTTGGCCATCAATTTCTCTTCTGACTTCACACTTTGGGGGCAATCTGTTACACACCAAAATGACCCACTTAAGTACCTCACCCTAAGTGTCTCAAGTGTCATGAAAGTGTCACATACATTGACACCATGAAAGACCATTTTTCACAATCCCTACTCAAGTTTGAGGAGAAATATAGTATATGAAGGTCAAAATACCATGTTCACATGAATTAATTATTAATATTCATAAAAAGGAAATTAATTTAGTGTGAGAATCCACATCAAATTTGGTTTCCTATTTTCAAGGAGAGGTTGAGAATTTCATGGATGGGAGAGATATTTCCTCCTTAAAATCCTTGAGAGATATTTTCTCCCTAAAATCCTTGAAGAGATATGTTCTCCCTAAAAATCTTGGAGATCCCTCTTTAGTGGATCTTATGAGTGATCTTCTCCATGGATGTTAAGCCTTCAAATCCTATATAATGAGGAATTTCCATGGATAAGGGAGGAATATTTTGGATATCAAACTTATTATCTTAGGAGCATCATGCAATGGCTAGCCGAGGAGGAATTGGAGAAGCTGTTGCAACTTCATCTACATATTGTAAGTGTCTTTTTAAAGTTCTCATCAATATACTTGGCATATTCCCTTCTAGTTTGTGTATATTTACATATTCTTGTCTACTATAGATGAATTTGTTTAATATAATATGGTAGAGTAGGAGTTTCCATGTTTCTCTTTGTTGTCCATTGTTTTGTAGGTGTCAAGTTGTGCGAAAGAGTTTGGATATCAAGATCAAATTGGAGTAGCGAGGACAAACTCCGGAATTAGGTATGATCACCTTTTGTCCCTCTCTCTTTTTAGTTAGTTAAACATATCTAAAAGGAATGTTAGTGTCCATTTGTATCTTTTTTTCTTGGTTTAGAGGTCATTAATGCAAGGGAAGATCCACCTGTCCGTAGGGGGATTATTCTACAACAGAAGTTGGTGATTCCGTTGGGGACATGGCCCTCCAAGCTTCATTTCATTCTTTGACTTTGAGGTTGTCACCAATTTATGTACTAGATAGAGAAAAAGGATACGTGTGGATGAAATGAAGGTTCTTCTACAAGATCTAATGAAAGACTCGACTAAACATATACGAGATCTAGCGAAAGACTCGATTCAACATCTACGAGGTCTAGAGAAGGAATCGACTCAAAATCTACGAGATATAGAAAATTATTTGAGCATACTAATATATATATATTGTCACATATATCCACTTTGTATTGGTCTATGGCTATGTTTTATCATCTCGTATCTCCACTGTGTATTTTTCGTGGCTACAATCAGTTCATTTCATGGAGGTATGGATACGTATTGTATCCTTGGTGGCCATATCCTTAGTCAATATTTTTCATGGATCCATAGTGTATTGGTCGACATCCATACTTTGAGTCATCTCGTATTCCGAGCATAGGTATGTCTGCCTTAGAAATGAAATATATATTAATATTGTTTGATGGTTGTTTACATCTTCTTCCAGGTTCTCCAACTCCACTCCCTTGCATTTAATAATTGTAAAGTGTTTCAGCCATCAGTTTCTCTTCTAACTTCACACTTTGGGGGGAAATATGTTACACATCAAAATGACACACTTAAGTACCTCACCCTAACTGTCACAAGTATCATGAAAGTGTCACATACATTGACACCATGAAAGAAAATTTGTCACAATCTGTAGTCAAGGTGAAGGAGAAATATATTTTATGAAGGTCAAAATATCATGTGCACAAAAATTAATTATTAATATTCATAAAAAGGAAATTAATTTAGTGTGAGAATCCACCTCACATTTGGTTTCCTATTTTCAAGGAGAGGTTGAGAATCTCATGCTGGGAAAGATATTTCCTTCTTAAAATCCTTGAGAGTTATTTTCTCATTAAACTTAGGTACGATCACCTTTTCTCCAGAATTAGGTACGATCACCTTTTCTCCCTCTCTATTTTTATCTAGTTACACAAATCTTAAAGGGATGTTAGTTTCCAGTTGTATATTTTTGTCTTGGTTTAGGGGCCAATAATCCATGGGAAGATCCACATGTCCGCAAGGGGATTATTCTGTAACAGAAATTGGTGACTCCGCTAGGGGCATGCCCTCCCAAGCTTCATTTCATTCATCGACTTTGATATTGTCACCAATTTATGTTTTATATAGAGAAAAGGGATAAGGGTGGATGAAATGAATGTTCTCATATGAGATATAATGAAATAATTGACTCAACATATATGAGATCTAGCGAAATAGTTGAATCAACATCTACGAGATCTAGCGAAAGACTCGACTCAACATCTACAAGCTCTAGCAAAATATTTCAGCATACTAATATAGATATTGTCACATAGATCCAATTTGTATTGGTATGTGGCTATGTTTTATCATCTCCTAGATCCACTATGTATTTTTCGTGGCTACCATCAGTTCATGTCATGGAGGTATGGATCCGCATTGTATCTTTGGTGGCCATATCCTTATTCGGTATTTTTCATGGATCCGCAGTGTATTGGTCAACGATCGTGCTTTGAGTCGGCTTGTATTTCGAACATAGGTATGTCTGCCTCGAAAATGAAACATATATTAATACTTTTTGACTGTTTTTTGCATCTTCTTCCAGGTTCTCCAACTCCATGCCTTTGCATTGAAGAATTGTAAAGTGTTTCGACCATCAGTTTCTTTTCTGACTTCACACTTTGGAGGACAATTTGTTACACACCAAAATGCCACACTTAAGTACCTCACCCTAGGTGTCTCAAGTGCCATTTAAGTGTCACATACATTGACACCATGAAAGAACATTTGTCACAATCCCTAGTCAAGGTGGAGGAGAAATATATTATATGAAGGTAAAAATACCATGTGCACATGAATTAATTATTAATATTCATAAAAAGGAAATTAATTTAGTGTGAGAATCCACCTCACATTTTGTTTCCTATTTTCAAGTAGATGTTGAGAATATCATGGATGGGAGAGATATTTCCTCCTTAAAATCCTTGAGAGACATTTTCTCCCTAAAATCCCTAAAGAGATATTTTTTCCCTAAAATCCTTGGAGATCCCTTTTTAGTGGATCTTATGAGTGATCTTCTCCATGGAGGTTAATCCTCCAAATCCTATATAATGAGGTCTTTCCATGGAGAAGGGAGGAATATTTTGGATATCAAACTTATGATATTGGGAGCATCATGAAAGGGCTTTGTTATCACTATAATAATTTTTTGGACTCCAAGTCTCGAGACTTAGCAAGAGGCTAAATCAGTATAGGGGAGTGATAAACTAGCAGGTGGGGTCACATTTATCGATCGGGGATAAATCTAGCAGAGATAAAGTTGATGAAACTCAATGGATTGTAGACACCACCAATCGAAGTTCGTGGAGAGTATCGATCCCAGAAGTAGCACGAGGGTTAATCTTTCAAAAGCAGGTCGATAGGAATACCATGGTTTTGCCTTAGAGCTACGTGGCGCCTTCAGATGCATATAGGAGGGGGGGGAATTCGTTGAGATTGAAACCGCTCAAATATATACCGGTGTCACATGTCGAGACATCATTGGATATGTCACATCCAAGGATCACATGTGGAAAAGGAAAGATGACGACCCATCAAATCACCTCAGGACACCTGGTCGGGTACTTTTGTTCGTGCAACACCAGGTGAATGCCGCCATAAAACTGATTCGAAGGCTCATCATTTAAAATTGATAGCCAAGAGTGATAATTAATAGTACATGCTAGTAATTTCATATGTAACATATGATTGCACTCAATGATGACTGTCATTCAAAACATGGATTACATTACTCTTTTTTAGGTGAGTAACGTTTCATTCCCGATTGGGACCCTCACAAACTAGATCATATTTCTAATTCCTGTGCAGCTAAGGGAGATAAGCTCGTTATTTATTAAAAACCAAAGAGAATGGATAAGACAGACCAAAGGGTCACCAGTGAAATGGGATATTCAAATAATATGACAAATTTATCAGTAAAGAATAAATAAAAGCTAGCCACACGAATACTGGCTACAATATTTCACACAAATCCTACAGAGGAGCCAAGAGCAGAGAAAGAGGTTAGATTAAATCCCATCATGAAGAATTTGATCATCAATGGATACATAGATGAACCCCACACACGAGATGTCAAGAGGAAAAGGAGAAAGAGACAGAAGACATAGGTTAAAGCTGAAGTGGTACAAAGCGTTGGAGAAAACCAACCTGCTTGGCTTGACACGTTAAAAGAAGAAATTGCTAATATGAAATAAATTTTAAGCTAAATTAAGTATGTTTCAAAAAAAATTGTAATAATATAGACATGTAGAATTCAAAGCGAAAATCTCAAATATGTTAGTTTTAATTATAATGTCCCCTAGAAAATAGGAGTACAGTTGTTGTATGTTACTTCGTTGTAACTGATGTCTAATCTGGGTATCTTGGGGAAGATGATTCATTTTGAATCCTAGATGTAATTTATCTATATACACTATTAAAAGGATAAATGAAAGAGGGGAATGACTAGAGAGGGGCATGCCCTCATAGTAGGAGGACTTTGTAACTTTCTGAAAGTCAAATTGAATATATATGCAGAATTTTTTTTGGAAGTCTCTATGAAAAGATTCTAATGGTGGTGATATGAGTTTTGTCTCCTTTCATTGTATGTATTTCCTATGTTCTTTAATTCCATTTACATTTTCTTCTGTTTAAATTGGAGATTTAAAGGCCCAGAGTTCATCTTGTGATGCTCTCAGCTTAAGCAATTTAAACTGCGTAATTTTATTCTTAGCTAATTCAAAATTCATTTCAATAATGCTCTAATGCAGTTATTTGTTTTTTACTTCCTCTTACACCATGCTTAAATACAATTTACAACTCATATTGATCACCTCATTTATCCTTTATCCTTTAGAGAGTTCTATTGGCCAGTCATTGTTTTCATTCACTTTTAGAATTTTGACTCCATAGCCCTAAGTGTCCATCCCCTTCCTAGCCAACAAATTTATAAAAACCCCCAAAACAAACAAAATCTAGCCACTGATTGCCAAAGATATATCAAATGACATGAGAGAGCCCTCTTTGAGTTGATCAGGCTAGTGCCTAGCTCTAAAGTAGGTTGAAACAATTACTTCTGTCATTTGTTTATCAGCCAGACAAAATTTACAGAGTGTTAAAATTTTGGCGCTGCTGTCAGGGATGAAATTGAAAAATTTTCCCTGGGAAAGAACGACATGATTGAGTTCTAAGGTCTGAGAGAAGAAAGCACTTAGGCACATAGTGGTTGTATTCCTTCTCCAGCGACTCCACACATCAAAAACTCAGTTTGAAGGTGATTCCACAGGTGGAAGAATCCATAAAGTTAAATTTTCACCAGTGACTCCACGCTCAATGTAGAATCCAGCTTTTGAAATGTAATCGACGACTCCACTGGCCGAAAATGAGGTCCTTTTAAAAAGGTATGAAAAGGCATCATGGAAGAAAACTAGTACTTAATATTGGGTTTCTTCCAAGACATTATATTGTTTGTTGTAAACTACCTATGGTCCTTTCCTAAACATGTTAAACAAGTTTTTCTTAATCTACTACTTGCAAATAATGATCATGATAATTTTGAATTTTCATATCCTCCTCTTGAGATTATATAGATATCTCCTCAACTTATTACTAATTTTGATCAAAGTCTCCCATCTAAGCCATATGATAACCACAATCAGGTTGATAAGCCTCATGAGACCAAGACTTATATTTCATCTCTTGTACTTGATCCAACACCCTCCAAGACCCATCACAGATACAGACCCTTAAAATTACTCCACATCCTTCATGATTTTCCTCCAAAGCACTATGAGTACCTACATGTGTTTGATGGAGAACTTGGTACCATCACAGCTGAAAAACACCTCTAAGGGTTTGAACATTTTGTAGACTTGTTTGATATTGACCATGACGATGTTTGTATGAGGGATTTCTCTTAATCCTTGAAAGGAGACACCAAAGAATGGTTTAAACATTTGAAGCCAGAGACAATTATCTCATGGGAAGAATTGAAGAGTGTTTTTTCAAAATTTTGGGGGAAGAAGAAATCCCTGGACCTGGAGCTTATAGAATTTTATCCATTAAAAGATCAAAGCAATGAGACTATTTCCACTTTCAGCAGAAGGTTATATAGAATTTATTATGATTTTCCTAAATAAATTCAACCCACTGAAGCTGCTTCCATGCTTCAATATACCACTACTATTCACCCAAACTTGTCTCCCCTGATGGAAAGAAAACCTAAGACCTTACAACAAATGTTCAATGATTCTCATGAGATTCAACACAATATCCTATCATGTGAACAAATTCAAAGTGAAAGGTTGGGTTCCCTAGGAAATGAAAATGAATATGAACAAAGAATATTTGACTAGAATCTTGAGCATAAAATTGATGGTATCATAGGTCCTCTTGAAGTTCTAGATGAAAATGATTTTACAAAGGATTATATCCCACTTTTTGAAAGAGAAGGCGCTTATGTAGTCTCGTATTCACCTCATGAGGAGCATAGAACTGATTGTTTAATGTATTCATTTGTAGACAGTAAAAAATATGAGTATGCAAATCACTCTGTTGAAAAGTCAGTTGTTGTCCCAAGCCTTTTCTTGTTAGAAAATATTGCAGATGTTTTTGGGTTGCTTATATATGATGAATATGATCATGATTATGATATTGACCCCCCTGAACAACCAACTACATGTTCTCGTGTTAAAAATTTTCCTTTTC
The DNA here is from genome assembly GCA_032191745.1 of Picea mariana. NCBI lineage: Eukaryota > Viridiplantae > Streptophyta > Pinopsida > Pinales > Pinaceae > Picea > Picea mariana. Next base: position 100 of record JASDQU010224317.1, on the reverse strand, counting down.
AACAGTGTAGTGAGATCCATCATCTTGCATATCATAGTTGCAAAAAGGAAAGTTATGAACCAGCTGTTATCACTGAAATTTCGTCCGCACAGGGCGACAA
>JASDQU010224311.1:0-13025 GCA_032191745.1 Picea mariana | reverse complement strand
AAATAGATAAGTTCATGTAGAATATCTATAAGGATCATTAACATATTGAATAAATATTAACACATCAACTATATAAGTGCAAGAAACACCATGAGTCTCATTGCACCCCTCATCACTTTCTAATTGGTGATAAGATCTAGCTGCAACTTCAAAAATAATGCTTCAAAGGTTCCCACCATAAGGTCAAGCCTCTCATATATGGTCCTTACACAATATTGCGAGTAGTAAGAGAAAATAATTTTATACTTGACCTATCTTCATAATTATGCATCCATCTAATATTAAATGTTGAGCTATTGAATCCCTATTGGTCACACATGCAACAAACTTGGAGCTTGATCACTTTTCTCATGTGCCAAAGAATGTGATCATTTATCGCACCAAAGAGGTCACCAATTATTTTTTTGTTATTAAGGTGAAACAATATCCACATAATGCTAAGTGGGACACAATGCAATAGGTCCAAGCACAGATTCCACAATTGAAGAGTAATGTAATGGGAACCATTTATTTTGAAGGAGGGGAAAATGATCCAAGCATATATGCAAGTGACTATGTGTAAGAACCATCACCTTTTTTTTATGAAATTCAACCAAAACATGGACGTCATAATGAACCCCATGGGTGAGGGAAGGGGTGGGGGATGGTAACTCAAAGAAACGATAAAACCTTTATTACAATATGTGCATCAAGTTCTAGTGGGATCTTCCTAGCCCCAAACTATGCACACACATAGTAACTACCCATGGATGCATATGTCATTGACCTATATGTGAGAACAATAGTGGACTCACCCATGTGAATTTCAACCTTCCCTATGTATTCCCATAAAAAATAATACTGACAATCTCATGAATGTGAACCAAAACAATTATGGAAACCTAATAATTTCTATAATCAAATCTTGGCACTCTTGTATAAATATTTGAATATGCATTGGATTTCTCTCTTATATATTTTTACTCTTCTTTTATAGGGTATTTATCCTCATATTAATTATCAACAAACTCTAATATATAGGATTCTCAATCTCACCATGCTTGTTAGTTGTATTTTCATGTAATCTCCCCATTTGATAATTAATGGAAGAGATTTTTGATATCTATATGTTTCCATTGTGGATGAGTATGCAATCTCTTATCCTAATCATTTCATTTTTAGTATATTCAAAGTTAATTTATAATTATGAGTTCACTTAATTCTTGGGTTTCCCTCTGCACCACTCATCCTAGGTACACTAGAAGTAAATCACTAGGGATTCTAAACTACTCTAGGATCATTTCAAGCAAATTTTGATAAGTCTCATAAAATGAAAGTATTAAGGTTTTTCTTAGCTATACAAATTCTTGTATTCTTTCTTAATCAATAGGGATTCTAAACTACTCTAGGATCATTTCAAGCAAATTTTGATAAGTCTCATAAAATGAAAGTATTAAGGTTTTTCTTAGCTATACAAATTCTTGTATTCTTTCTTAAATTCCATGCTTCCTTGGTTCTTTTATGTGTACATGTCATTCATGTATGTACTCTTTCATGTTCTTCCATCTATTGTTAAACTAATATGCAATTAGCATTAGTGGGTGGATGCCATTTCAGCTACACATGATACATATCCTCTCATATTTCATTGAATAAATTAATGATTTTTTATTTCTTACTTTTCTATCTTTTTTTTACTTATGTTCTTTTTTTTACACAGTTTCCAGTATTTTTAATGAGGATCTCTTTTTAAAAGAAAAGAACAATGTTGAGCTATTTTATTTTTTGATTTGGTTGACATTGCTTGCGTGCATGTTTTAGGAGAGAGTATGACCCTCTAAAAAATTGAGAGATTTTGTGTACTCTTCTCTTCTCAACAAACTGATTTGTGTTTCTTTCTGGTCACTAGTCAGGTCATTATATCTATGAGAATCAACCAAACAAGATTTATGTTCAACAACCATAAATGAAGGTCATTGAAATGTAAAGAGAATAAATTTAGATTACATTATTATGGATATGGCATATTACATTTGTCCAAATGTTCAAGAAATAATTAGGGTTTCTTTATAATCTTTCACAAATGTTGGAGGTTTTATTTAATATAATGGAGCATAATTGTGATGAATTATTATTTGTTTGGGATTGATCTTATAAAAAAAAGATGGTTTTAAGTCACAAGATGAAATGTGATCAATCTCATAAATAGAATGTTGATATTATGGTAGCTGCGGGAGGTATTAAACCTCCACATGTAACCCTGAAAAGAATAGAATATTTTGGGAAGCAAGAAGAAACCCTAAAGCATTGAACATAATCCTAGAAGACAAGTCAGCTAAAGAAAATAATTAATATTGAGTTTTTAGCCTCCAGAAAGAGAATTCGTTCCAGACAGCTAAGGAAGAGCAGTATAAATACAGGATGTCATAGCTCATTTGGATACACACAACTCACAACTGTAGAAATCTAGTGCACACTGCAGAAATTTAGTAAGTGTGCAAGTCTGGAGAGTAGTTGCAACTACAACTACTGCAACTTGTATTTTTGGTTTTAGGCTTGTACTTTCTCTTGGTTATGGTTTGGAATTTCTGCCTTATGTGCTAGCTTTGGAGAGATGTACACTACATTGATTGGTTATTAGGCCTAGGGTTTGCTTCCAGAATTATTCTCTATCAATGTTAAGGTGCTCAGGGGTGGCTTCGTCCTATGGTTGGGTGACAATATTGCTATATCTTCTATGGTTAAACGAGCACACCTAATTTTCTAACAAGTTATGGGCCCACACTATCTTCGGAAAGTCTATCCATTGGAAGATAGATTGGGAGGATTTTCTCAGTTACAATTGCAGTTGCAATCAAAGATTTTGTTGCAGCAACAAAACCCTAACCCTCTTGTTAAGGCACCTTAAGTGAAGATATTGCCCTAATTTCTAGATATCCTAGTGCACCCTAACCTAGTACACCTTCTGGTATTCTCAGCAAGCTAAGACGTCAAGTTTGATTTTTTGGTCAAAGTCAAAGGTTGATCAAGTCAAAGCAGTCATGAATTACTCTATGAAGTCATAAAACAAGTTATAAAGGGCTTCTAACTTCAGAGCATGGAATACAATGATTTACCTCATCCTTTCCAAGAATAAAGTGTTGGATATCGTGAAAAGAAAGATCATGGAACCAATGTTTGAAGAAGGAAAAGAGAAGGAACCTCAGAAAGTTGCAGTTATGGAGAAGTTCAAGGACAATGACATCAATGCCATGAGTATCATAGTGGAATCTATAAAATACCACTTGATACCCTACAACTCTCATCTTGACTCATCTAAGAATATGTACGATGCCCTAACTAATATCTTCTCAGTCAGAAACGTTGGACAAGTAATGAATCTAAAGAATGAGCTTCGATGATGAAAGCATAACATCATACTTTGTGAGAATCTCTTAGTTAAGAGATAAACTACAAGCTATTGAAGAAATCATTTCAAGGAACTAGTAAATATAGTACTCAATAGCCTTCACAATACATGGGATGCATTTGCCACAAGCATGAACACAAGAAATGAGTATCTCACATTTGAAGAACTTTGGACTTGCTATGCACAAGAAGAATCAAGGATTAGCACAAAAGAGAAATCCCAAAAGAAATACAATGATCAAGCCTTCACAACAAAAATTCAAGAATTTCAAGAATAAGAGGAAGTTTGGCTTAAGGAAGGAAATAGACGAAGCATCAGTTGCTGAAGAAAGGGAACCCTCAAAGAAGGCCAAGTAGGATAAAACCTACTTCTTCTTATAAGTCAAGGTAACAATATTCTTCAAAGTTCTTGTACAACACATGTTTACATAGTTGTTGTACATATATTGCATATCTATTTCTTAGAGGATAATATGTTCAAGTGAAACAATACCTATGAAAGAATAACAATATAAGGATTTCTATCATGATGACTACAAGTTAAGAAATACGCATGAAAAGATGAAGTATGTTGACAACCCTTAGTAATAATTCTTGTGGAAGTTATTATATAAGTAACAACTGCCAGATAAGTCTAAATCATAATCAAACTTGAAAGAGACCTAGAAGAAGTCAAAATAGAAATAATTCATCAATCAAGAGGAAATTAGAAAAAGACTTGTGACGCTTTGCAAAAGGCAATAAGGATGTAGAAGGAAGCATGGACTCTCTTAGATGGAGGGAGCTGATTATAGAATCACAAAAGAAGAGAATGCATTAATGCATGAAGTAAGGATTACGAGGGACCAAATCCTAAATGATATGATCCATTGAGGATTATGAAGTATCTATCCATGTTCCAATTGAAAGTAGCAGCCATGATAAACAACACGTGTTCAGTTTGACTCTAAAAGAAGTCTTCTTCGGAAAGAATCCTTAAAGTATCCTTGGTTTTTCATCTACATCCATGATTCTATGATGAAAGGAAGAAATTGGAATCTTCGGGGCATATAGAAGAACCCATGGACCCGAGAGATAAAAAGAGATATGAGGAATAACATGAAGATTCCAAGAAAGAAAGAAAAGAAACAACAACTAGTTATTATACTGAGAATCACAAGACTACCAGTTTGTTTTGAACCCACTAAGAAGTAATCAAGCAAAAGAAATGGAAGTTATGATAAAGAAAAGTGATTGTGAAAAAATGTGAAAAAGACTTATGAATGGAAGCATTGCAAGATTCAGAGTTTCTTCTAGAAGGAGGGAGAATACTATGACAACAACTTGTTCGAGTAAACCAAATATACCTCTTGCAGTATCCATGGATTGGAGTTTACATGTAAAATATTGTTCCTCCCAATAAAGCAAGTGAGAAAGAGACCCATGTATGCAGATATAAGAATACCTTGTATGGATTCAAACAACTTGATGCAGAGTATCTCATATACAACAGAAGTGTGGTGAAAACTTTCTATGATAGAGATAGTGTATCAAAATAGTTACTCAGAAGTCTAGGATGATGGATTCCTAATCCATGGAAAACTCTCATGATGACAAAATAAGTGCTACTTGGATATGTTTTATTTTGAGCCTTGCCACAATGTCATGAGCTAGCAGGAAACATAAGTGATGAATTCGACCATGATATATTGAAATGATCAGAGCTATATGAATCCTTCAGAGAAAACCAGTGTTCCATGAAAGACTAAAGTACATTGAGATCAAGAATTATATTATCTGTGATGAAGTCGAGAAAAGAGAATTGGTTCTCCAATATATATGTTCGACAACACAGGTATTCCAACAGAGGAAGAACACCTTCAGTATCCACTCACATAACCAGATCAAAGATCAACACACCGATGTTTTCACATGGTAAAACCCCTACGGAGAAACATCCATGGCCCCAGACAACGCGGCCACTTGGAGCAGCTTATTAATGCAAAAGAAAAAGATTACAAAGATATTTTACAAGAGAATTTCTCACAATTGATCATCAACAAATGACCCTCCATTATTTTTAAATTGAGATCATGGACCAATTGGGTGTTAATCCATGGTTCAATGGTTGTTAATATCGAGGAGAGTATGAACAGTCGGATCACTCTATGTCAGGAACATATCATGATCATCAGATTTCCTAGCTACAAATGCATACTAATGCATACTAAAGAAACACACTTTTACCTAACGACACATTAGACCAAGTAGATCTTAACTAGCTCCTAAGTGTCTAAATATCCTAACATCCCCCCTTACGAACAACTTGGGATAGGATTAAAGGATTTACAATTTTAACACAATAGGAGAAGGAAGGAGGCATTAGAGCCTATCCCCCCTTAATGAAATCTTCTTGAACTCCAAACATAGATCGAAGTTTGGAAAACTTCACTTCTGTAAGAGACTTTGTCAAAATGTCTGCAACTTGATCTTCTGTAGGGTAAAAGAGTACTTCAATAACTTTATCATGAATGAGATTTCTAATGAAGTGCATGTGTATCTTGATGTGCTTGCTGTGATGATGTTGAATTGGGCCTTTGGCGATCTTGATGGCACTCTGATTGTCACACCAAAGACTAGTCGGATGTTGCTTCTCGAATCCAAACTATGAAAGGATTTGTTGAAGCCACAAGGCTTCCTGACTTGCATTTATCGATGCTCGGTAATCTGCTTCTGCTGAAGCAAGTGAAATAGCCTGTTGTTTCTTATAGGCCCAAGTGACAAGTCCTAAACCAAGGCTGAAAACATAACCTGTAGTAGACTTCCGATCATCAGGGTCTCCGACCCCATATGAATCAGTGAAACCAACCAATAAAGGAGTCCCCCCTGAACTGTAATGTATCCCAAACTGAACTGTACCATGGACATAGCAAAGAATCCTTTTAGTTGCTTTCCAATGGATTTCATGGGGTTTTTTCATATATCAGGAAACAAGACCAACAGCAAAGGAAAGATCATGATGGGTATGAGTCAAGTATAAGAGTCTACCAACTAACTGACGGTATAGAGTGGCATCAACTTCAGGAGAAGTACAGGTGGTAGTAAGCTTGACTCTAGACTGGAAGGGAGAAGGGGTTGGTTTACAATCATCCATGTGAAAGTGACGAAGAAGGTCACAAGCATACTTAGACTGGGAAATAAAAATTCCTTCATTGGTTTTCAAAACTTGGAGGCCAAGGAAATAGTGCAAAAAGCCTAATTCTGTCATTTCAAAAAACATTTAAGGCTTTTTTTCACATGGTTTAAAATTTTTGAGTCACTACTAGTAAGGATAAGGTCATCAACATAAAGGACAAGGATTATGATATGGATTTCTACTTTCTTGGTATAGACATTAGGATCAGAATGGCATCTAGAGAATCTGTTGTCAATAAGAAAGCTATCCATTTTGGCATACCAAGCTCGGGGAGCTTGCTTAAGACCTTAAAGAGATTTCTTAAGGCGACAAACAAGGCTAGAGTCATTCTGAACATAGCTAGGAGGTTGTTCCATGTAGATTTATTCTTTCAAATCGCCATGCAAGAAGGCGGATTTAACATCCATCTGATGGACCTCCCATCTATGTGAGGAAGCAAGGGAAAGAACAAGGCGGATGGAATTCATTTTGGCTACAGGGGAAAAGGTTTCATTACAGTCAATTCCTTCAACTTGGGAAAATCCTTTAGCAACTAACCGAGCCTTGTGTCTTTCAACACTTCCATTTGATGCATACTTAGTTCTATAGACCCATTTACATCTGACAATTTTTCTTCCTTTTGGAAGAGGTACAAGATCTCAAGTATCATTTGCCATTAAAGAACGATACTCTTCATTCATTGTTCTATCCCGATATGGATGACCTGAAGCTTCTACAAATGTCTATGTATCATGAGTCTTTGAAACTTGAGCCAAAAGAGAATAGGCTCATTGGAACTGTGAACATGTTCGACGTTGATCTGAAGGATCACCGACAAGACCACCAGTTGCTTCTCGTGTTGAATGGACCCATATAGGAAGCGGTGGAACTGGTGTTGGTTCAGGTTCAAAGACTCATCTGGAGGAAGGTGAGTAGGCAGAGGTGGATTTTCATCCTCACTGTCATCATCTGAAGAAGAAACTAGAATAGGAACAGAAGAAGGCACAAACGTCGAAGATGGCTCGTAGGCCGAAGAAGGCACAATCGCCAAATTAGGCTCACAGTCCAAGAGATTTTCATCAAATTTAACATCTCTTCTAATAATAATTTCATTACAATGTGGTTGAAGAATTCTATAACCTTTGACATCTTCAGAATAACCAACAAATATACACTTCTCACTTTTAGGCTGCAATACTTTCCTTTTCTCATCAGGAATGTGAGCCCATCCTATACTGCCAAATACATGGAAGTGACTTACATCTGGTTTAATTTTAGTCTAAGCTTCTTCTGGTGTTATATTTTTAAGAGCCTTTGTGGGAGTGTGATTGACTATGTAATTTGCACAGTTGATTGCTTCCGCCCAATACTTTAGACTTAATACCTTAGATTATATCATAAAATTAGCCATTTATTTTAATGTGCAGTTCTTTCTCTCTGCAACACCATTTTGTTGTGGTGTATACAGAACAGTGTGTTGCATTTGGATTCCCTATGTAGTGCAGTAACTTTTAAAATTATTGTTCACATATTCTCCTCCATTATCTATTCTTAACTTTTGAATTTGATGTCTATATTGATTTTCTACAAGGGCCTTGTAGACCAAAAACTTGTCAAAAACCTCGCTCTTAAGTTTTAAGAAGTAAACCCAAGTACGTCTAGAAAAATCATCAATGAAAGTTAAGAAATACTTTCACCCATAAAAATAAGGAGAATAAAGTGGACCAAACAAATCACTGTGAACAAGTTGCAAAGGGATTGAGGCATGCCAAGAGGCACGTTTGTCAAAACTGTCCCGATGATTTTTGTTGAGAACACAACCAACACAAACACCATCTCTGCATGAAACAGGAGGAAGACCAATTACCATCTGTTGATTACATAGTTGCTGCAATGAGCGATAGTTTATATGACCAAACCATTCATGCCAAAGTTTGCTCAAGTCATCGCTATGAGCAACAAAAACTGATGAAAAATATGATGACCCAAAGTTGTCAAACTTGTACAACCTAGTAATATCATCATCAATTCCAATTGCAAGATCATGTTTAGGATCTTTTAGATCCTTGATTACAACTTGGTGAGGTGAAAACTCTACGGTTTTACCTTCACCTAAATGAGTGATTTGATATACTGATAGAAGGTTACAAGAAATACTTGGAACACATAATACATCATTGAAATGACCATTATCTACTTGAATTGTTCCAGATCCTACAAAACTAAGAGATCTATCATCACCAACAAATATTTTCTTGGTGTTACATTCATTTAGAGAAGAAAATGTGTCTTTATCTTTAGCCATATGATAATATGCTCCTGAATCAATAAGCCACTCATCAGAAGAAGAAGTAGAAGTTGTATTGAAGGAGAAACCAGAAGCGGAAAGTACATGTCCATGAGAAGAAGAAGAAGTAGTAGTAGAATCAATACTGATGTTGTGCTTCTTCATCACTACTTCTAAAGATGCCATCTTCTTAAAACATTTGGACTCATCATGACCATCTTTATCACAAAATTTGCAATGTCTGTCAGTCTTCTTATTTTGGTATTTTGCTCATTTGTCACCATTAGGAGCTGAAGTTGTCTGAGCAGTTTTGGAGCCCTTATGTTCCTTGTTGTTGTAGCGATAATGTTGCTTCTTGGGATACTTGGGTTTATCTTTCTGCTGGGAAAATAAGGCTTTGTTGGAGGTACCTGCAGTGTTGATCACTCCAAGTTGTAAAAGCTTATCTTCCTCTCTAATCAAAGAAACACAAAAGGAATCAAGAGTGGGTTTTTGATAAGATTTCCCTAGAGACTCTCTCATGGCATAAAAGGTAGATACAAACAAATAATATGCACTACCTAGCTTAGAAAGAATAATATAGATGCAATGCTCTTCCTCCATTGCTATCTCACATTCTTCACATAACATTATGATTGTTTTAAACTTAGATAAATAGTCTCCAAGACAAGAAAAATCACTTGGACTTAAGGTCAGTATTTGATTTTCTAACTATTGTGCTCGAATAATATTGAGTTTACCAAACATAGATTCAATCTTTTCCCAAGCTTCATGGGGGTCATCAATTTCTTTAAGGTGGAACCTTAAATCAAGAGAGATGGGCATTTTGTTTAGTCCGCGTGCTTTGTCACTCCTATTAGCCCATTTGAATTTCTTATCATCATCAGTGGGTGTTTTTTTCCTTTCCCAAGGTAATCTGATACAAGCCTTTACTTCTTAATAAATCTTCCATATGAGATTTCCATTGGAAGTAGTCGGTGCTGGTAAGAAAGAGATTACTTGTATAATCCATATTAAGTATGCAAATAATATGGATTTAAAAAATAATATTAATGATCTGGATGGAAATATCTCAAAAATTTATGTAGTTTAAAAAAAACGGCACTGAAAACAGACTTCAGATGTGAGAGTTATGCCCTTTTTAAAAAAAAACATAAACGGTAACCAAAGGACCATGTGATAGTGTAAGTTTCTTTATGAAGTGACCCACCTTTATAAAGAGAAGTGGGGATCACTTTTACAATGAAGTTACTTTATAAAAGAAAAGTTGCATGCAAAGTAAATAACTCTAAAATAAAATATTAAAGCTACTTATAGTGATTCACTTTTATACTTGAAGTGAAATACACTTTCAATTTGAGCATGAACTTTTTCAAAAAAAAAAATAACAAAAGAGAGACTTGAACTCAAGACATCTTACTTAATAAGGAAACTTTTAACCAAACGGTCTAGCAAAACATATTGTATTTTTTAGTAAGAGGATTGAGGGTGTTTTTGTTGTTGTTGTTGAGCGTGCTAAAAAAAAACTATTTTCACACAAGAAAAAAATTCCGCTTCTCGATGACAATAAGGGTTAGATCTCAGTTAGCTTACCCGAAAGATTCACCTTTTCCTATATGTTTCTGATTTGCCAAGATTGCACAGGGCGCGGGGAAAAGAGTATACGTAGATCTAAAAGAGTAGCAACCCAGAAATAAATAATACAAAACCTAAATAAAACCAAAATGATACTCTGCAAAAATTTAAAAGATGTGTACGCAGGCTATATACCTCCGGATCTGACTGAAATGGTCGTATCTTGGGAAAACAGAAACCTTTTCGAGTGAAATGAAAAGTGTTCCTAAATGAAACGAGCGCTCCGGGCACAATGGAATAGTCCTCTCAGCCCATACATGTATGGAAATGATAGAAAATTGATATGAGTCAACTCGGTTTCACGATCTCGATCTACAACAAGAGCAGGTCTTCAAACAGTCTCTGATACCATGTTCGACAACACAAGTATTCCAAAAGAGGACGAACACCTTCAGTAACCACTAAAATAACCATGTCAAACATCAACACACAGATTTTTTCATGTGATAAAACCCCTACGGGGAAACATCCACGACCCCAGCTAATGCGGCCACTTGGAGCAGTTTATTAATGCAAAAGAAAAATATTACAGGGAGATTTTACAAGAGAGTTTCTCACAATCGATCATTGGAAAATGACCCTCCATGCTCTTTAAATAGAGATCATGGACCAATCGGGTGTTAATCCACAGTTCAATGGTCGTTAAGATCGAGGAGAGTATGAACTTTCGAATCACTCCATGTCGGGAACATATCATGATCGTCGGATTTCCTAGCTACAAATACATACTAATGCATACTAAAGAAACACACTTTTACCTAACGACACATTATACCAAGTAGATCTTAACTAACTCCTAAGTGTCTAAATATCCTAACAATATATCCACAGATGAGCAGATAGCAGATATTTTGGTAAAGCCTCTGTCCAAGATGAAAAGTTTGTGTACTCAAGAAACAAGTCGGGGCTCGTGGAGACAAATTCCTTATTGAAAAAGGAAGAGATTACTCCCAGGTTGGGAGGGAGCACTGATATGTTATTGATTTATGGAAAGTCATTTTTTAGTTTGAAAAATGGTCCAGGATGAGCAGTTCCTTCCTAGTTCAGAATGTGGTTTGAGATTTCTAAAGGACGAGAATTTTCGAGTTAGAAAAATGGTCCAGATTGAACAGTCATTTTCGTAATAAAAATGGTCCGATAAATTGTTGATGTACCATAGACAACGATTCCCCTTGTGGACAGTGTGGGGGAATGGTCTAGGACAATCATTCTTCTTGGCATTCACTCTAAGTAGTGGTCAAGTAGAATGGTCTGCCTCACCGGGCAGTCATTCTTTCGAAGTTCATAGTTGTGAGCAGTTTTGAAGAATGGTTTGTTTTGGAGGTTGGTGCAGAACATCATTTCCATTAGGAAATGGTCTGGGTAGTCATTCCCTAGGGCAGACTCATTCTATCCAAGTTTCACTATGATTAGTGTCGGAGGAATGGCCGAGTTAGGTGAATGGCCCAGATTCAGCAATCAGGGATAGGCATTCCCTAGGGCAGACTCATTCTCTCCAGATTGCACTATGATTAGTGCCGGAGGAATGGGCTAGTTAGGTGAATGGTCCAGGCTCATAAATCAGGGACAATTATTCTTCTATGCTTGAGAAGAATAGTCCAGATAGCCCATGGCTAATGTTTTACCTTCTGAGGGAAAATGCTCTTCCATATCTCACAGATATGAGTGGAAGAATGGCCTAGATGACTCAGTTTATATCATGATATTGTTTTTATGTAGGTTGATATCATATGATATGATTGTTTTGTAAATTATATGTCTCTGGGCAATAGATGTATGCTACTGTGGTGGATGTGTTCCACTGGTTGTGACTATGCATTACTGATTAAGTAGTTGTGTGCTACTTGGTGTGGTTGTGTACCACTGGATAGTAGTTGTGTACTACTATGGATAGACAGAGTTGTGTTCTATTGAATGGCATTGTTCTGATTGCCATGAAGACTATCAGTAGTGTTGGAAATTATTATCAACTAGATGGATAGGCAGTGTGCTGGTGTACAGACATTCTCCAGGTGGAAAATGGTCCAGGACATTTATTCTTCTAGGACGTATGTCTAGATTAGAAGAATAGTTCTTGTATCCCATGGTGTGGCTTCCAACATCTGTTGGAATAGTTATTTTTCTAGGACATATGTCTAGATTAGAAGAATGGTTCTTGTATCACTCTGTGGAGTGAGTGACTTATCCAACATCATGTCTGATTACTCAGATGGACTATGTCTTTGAGAGATGATACAATTTATTCTATCATATGATATTGATAGTGATGATGGTGCTCGTGATTTGATCATGAGATATCATGTGTGGCTATGATATGCTACCAGTTGAATGGTATGTTTGTGCTCAAAACCATTACCTTTAAATACCTCCCTAGCTAGGAGGGAGTGTTGATATTATGGTAGTTGCTGGAGGTATTAAACCTCCATGTGTAACCCTGAAAAGAATAGAATATTCCAGGAAGCAAGAAGAAACCCTAAAGCATTGAACATAACCCTAGAAGACAAGTTAGCTAAAGAAAATAATTAATATTGAGTTTTTAGCCTCCAAAAAGAGAAGTTGGCC
>JASDQU010224309.1:7045-17571 GCA_032191745.1 Picea mariana | reverse complement strand
GTCATAAGTGGGATACTTCCGGACTGTGTCGGAAAGTGTCTCACTGTGATATGCCACTGGATGCCCATGTTGAGTAAGGACTGCCCCAATAGCATAGTCAGAGGCATCTGTCTCGATCTCAAATGGTTGTTGCAAGTCTGGTAATGTGAGCACTGGTGCAGAGCAGAGGCGATGCTTCAACTCTCCGAACGCCTTCTGTTGAGATTTAGACCAAAAGAATTTTGCTTTCGCTCCTCCCTTGGTGACTTGATTCAAGGGCCAAGTGATATGAGAGAATCCCAACACGAACCTGCAGTAGAAGTTGGCAAGAACCAAAAAGCTGCGGAGCTCTATTAGGGTGGTTGGGGCTGGCCAATCTCGAATGACTTGGATCTTTGCTGGATCCACATGCAACCCCCGCTCATCAATAATGTATCCCAGACACTGAACCTGGGTCATGCCAAAAGTGCATTTCTCCAAATTGGCACACAACTTGTGTTGTTGCAGTGTTTGGAGGACCTGTCGAATGTGGTGGAGGTGCTCTTCCCAAGTCTGGCTGAAGATCAGAATGTCATCCAAGTACACCACTACAAATGAGTTGGTGAATGGCTGCAATATGTCGTCCATTAGCCTCATGAAGGTTGCAGGGGCATTCGTCAACCCGAAAGGCATGACCAACCATTCGAAAAGGCCCTCTTTGGATTTGAAGGCAGTCTTCCACACATCAGAGGGTTTGATTGGTACCTAGTGTTACCCAGACTTCAAGTCGATCTTGCTGAAATATTTCGCCCCCTTGAGTTGGTCCAGAAGGTCATCAATCCGTCGGATCGGGTACCTATTCCGGACAGTGATCTTGTTCAGTGCCCGATAGTCAATGCAGAGTCTCCAAGTCCCATCCTTCTTCTGCACCAACACGATTGGGCTCCCACAGGGCGATGAACTCAGTCGGATGTGACCTTTCTGCAACAGCTCCTGAATCTGCCTCTTGATTTCGTCATTCTCCGGAACAGAGCGTCGATAGATTGGTCCATTGGGCAGCGACACACCTGGTGTCAAATCGATGGGGTGCTTGACCTAGCAGTGTAGAGGCACCCCTGCGGGGGAGGTGAAGATGTCCTCGTACTCCTCCACGACCTTATCCATCTATTGTTGTCGTGCAGAGGGGCCCTGTCTGGAGGTCATGGCCACAGTGTTATTCTTTCCCTGAGGACTGATCATCAGGAAAACAAATTTCTTGGTTTTGGAAATGAGTTTACTGCATTGTTTTGCAGTAACCAAAGAGATGGTGGTAGGCGGTGCTATCTCCAGTATCTTGTACAACTTATTGCCCAAAGTGATAATAACAGCACGAGGCCTGGACTCATACACAACATGTCGCTTCCACAAGTACGGTTGGCCTAATAATACATTAGAAACATCAGGAGGAGCAATGTCACATAATACCTCATCTGTGAAGGCCTTGATGTTGCAGGGAAGGTGACATTGTTGGCTGACGCGGAGGTCCCGTCCTTGGTGCAACCACCCGATGGTGTATGTTTGTGGGTGTGCTGTGGTTGGCAAGCCCAGTCGCTTCACGACCTCTACTGAGATGAGGTTCTTTTGGCTCCCGCTGTCGACAATGAACTGCAACGAGGAACCCTTTACCCACATCTTAGAATGGAAGAGACGCTCTGCCTCTTCTGGTTCCTCCTTCTGAATCTTCGTGGTGGCAACGGTGGCATTGGGCTTTGCATCGATAATTTTCTTCCCCTTGTCATTCCCCTTGTCGGGTTTTGGCTCAGAGTCGGAGCATGCATTTGATTCAAAAGTCTTCAACTCGGCTACTAGTGACTGCTTGGCCCGACACTCACTTGTGTTGTGGGTGGAGCTCTTATGGAACTCACACCACTTCCCCGTGTCCTTTTTTGGCTTCGTGGTGTTGTTCTTTGCTTGCGGCTATGGCGGGTTGTCCTGGGCTGCCATGCCTTGGCTTGGTCCTTTGTTCTGTGTTTTGGGGGTACCTTTCCCTTGCTTCTGATTCGCAGACCCAAAGTATCGCTTCTTCTCTTTGAACTTCTGCTCAATCTTGGTAGCATATCGGTATGCCGCACCAAGCGAGGAGATGTCGAGGAACTCCATTTCCTCTTGAATGTATCTGTGCAGACAATTGCGGTACTTTAACACCAAATGTTTCTTTGAATCTTTGATACCCAACTTTGTGCGTAGGGTATGAAATAGATTCGTCAGCTCATGCACATCTTTGTCCCTTTGTTGCCGTAGCGTAGTCCATTGTATGTATTTGTCCTCATAGCTCCCCACGGGATAATATTGTTCCTTGATGGCGTCTCGGAAAGAATTCCAAGTGGGTGCGACCGAGAACAGAGAGGGTTCCCCCTCACCCTGTTGCTCCCAGTAGGTTTCCCACTAGTCCTTGACATGGGGGGCGACTTTGAGGAGTGCAAAAATAATCCTTTCTTGGTCGGAAAAGTCATGATCCGAGAAATATCCTTCTAACAGATTCAACCATCTATCTACAACATCTGCATCTATTTGGCCCTCAAATATGGGAATGTCAAAGTTTACTTGTACCTTATAAGGAGTGGTGCCTCCAGAGTGGTTGTTGGATGTAGATGCGTCGCCAGTGGGCATCCGTTGAAGGATCTGGGCAAAGTTGTCCATCATCGTGTTTCTTTGTTTCTTGAGGGCCTCCTCGAGCAACATTTTGATAGGATCTCCTGCTCCCTCATCTTTCTTTTCTTCCCCCATGGGCGGTCGTTGGGGTTTGTGAGGCTGATCTTGCAAAGGTTCAACTAGTCGAGCCCTAACTCCTTATACCCTGACCTCGTTGGGGACATGCAAAGAAGGATCGAGAACGAGCAGACCACTCTGATACCACTGATCCAGATTTATGTAGGAACACAATGAAATACAGAAATACACATAAACGCAGAGATGCAACAGAAATAAGACTTCATTTTATTAATAACAAATGACTGAAATACACTTACAAATAGAATGGAAATAAACTAGCTAGGGCACTGGTAGCTTATCTTTGAGAAGAGATGTGGCGGCTACTGGCCTTTGAACTGTGTTACAATGAGGCCCGAAGGCCTATTATTATTGAGAAACAATGGAAAACCCTAAACATCCAAAGACCTAACCCTAGGAGATGAAATGCCAAGACTATGGGCCCCGTTTGGGTAAATTGGTACATCAACTTCCCGGGGACGTAACTTTGGCATACGATCTCCGTTTGACACGCTCAATACCTCGTTAGAAAGATCTATCTGAGGACTATAACTTTTGGGTGAGCAAGTTAGGGCCTCAAAACAGCTTTGGAAGTTCAGGCCCGAAAAACTGCTAAAAATAGTAAACTGTGCGGAAACTGAAAAACTGAAAGAAGCAATGGTGGGGGTCCAAGTGGAATAGGTGGGTGTCCACCAATATCCACCTGAATCAATTGTGTAACATTTTCTGTTCCCTGTAAAGTCTTACCTTTCCAACCCAGAAGATGGGGATGTCAGCATAAGATAAATCCATCTTGCATGGAACCCCCTACATCTGCAGCCCATTGTCTCAAAAGGAACATACCCCACTGTGTGGGACAATCTATAACAAGTACATCCATGACTAACATCTTCTTGGGGGCTGCCTTCAAACATACCTGTAAATTCTTGATAACCACACAACAAGGCACCTCCCTAGCATCTACTGCTTGCACATTCCGGCAAGGCTTGGTGATCTGTAATCCAAGCTCGTGCATGACCTCAAGAGTCATGATATTGTTAGATGCACCGAAGTCTAGCATGCAGTTTCGCAAAATCAAACCAGTCACCATTAATGAACAATAGAAAGGGGTGGGGTTACTATTCGCCTTACTAAGGCCAAGGAAAACTTGTGGACACTCATTTGCCAGGTTAACCTCACCTTTAATTCCTAGGAACCTATCCAAGATCTCTTTGTGACTAGGCATGTGAATTAGCTCTTTCAAAGGGATAGGAATCCTAATCTTAGAAAGTTCATTCTCTAATGAAAAACGAGATGGCTCAGATCGAACTGGAACAGGAAAAGGTAACAAAGGAGGGGGGGTTCTTGCTTACCTGAGTAGTAGAAACCTCATCTCTAGGAAATGATGGAGGACTGCTGCGTGATTTCTACGACTCTGATTGTTGCAGCTTCATTGGCTCTTTGGATGTCTTCCCGAGTCACAGGCCGAGTGGGAACTGGATGGAATTCAGGCTGCAAGGCTTTCCATTGATCTTGTGGGACTTGAAATGCGCTACGAGGTTTGTCCTTAATAATATATGAGGCATGGAAAGCATCAGGGTCCCCTATCGGTTCAAATTCGGCCACCATGTTCAAAGTGTTATCTGGGTTACCGGATGGATCCTCTCCCTGCTCACAAACATGTGATGTTTGGGCAAAGATAGCGCATGAGGATTCACTATGAGGAAGGTTACAGACTCGGTAGAAAAGGGATGAGGCATAGTCAAAGTAATTTTTCTCGGTTGCTTGAGCTGGGGCTTTGGGCTCCTCATTCTTCTTGGGATACTGGTAAGGCCTCCTCTGGTTGATGGGTTTAGGCTAAGAGATAACTATCTGATTTTGGAGCATCTTTTCCATCTTTACTAGACTATTGTTCAAGTCGTTCACTAACCCAAAGGTTGCATCTTTCGAGGCTGCCTCTTCTTGCTTAGGTTTAGGCAATGCTTGCGCAGGAGGGTTAGAAGTTCTCCTATCTTGTGGGTCAAGAAACAAACTAAGTGAGGCTTGTGTTTTGGAGGCTAAGGAAAGGTGTTTCTCTATAGCAATGGCCACCTGTTAAGCAACATCCAACGAGGTGAGCTCCTTTTGCCTGATCAAAACACCAAAAATTCCATCAAACTTCTCTAAATATGAAATTAAAACAAAGTCAACATTAGGTCTAAGAGTAGTTGGAATTTTATGATAAGCCTTTGCAAAACAAGTGTTAAATTCCAAAACAGTTTCATTCTCTTTCTTATTAAGATCAGTAAAATTTCTAAGAAGTGTTGTCGCTCAGTTTGTAGTTTAGGTCGAGTAGCTGAAGGATAAGGGTTAAACTGGCGAAACAGGGACCTACCCCACCCAATGTCACCACAATGGGGAGGTCCTTTCTATTTAGGGTGGCTAAGCCCAAGGGAGACGTCCTTGGCAATCTGGGGTTTGAAAGGAAAGGGCTCAAAGGAGTAAGGCAAGTTTCCCCTTCACAGATTACCGCCCAGAAGATAGTCAAGTAAAGAATAACCACAGAAAAGGCACTTGCTTGCGAGACAAGACAACAATGAAACTAGTACATGCAACAGTGGTTAATACTTCATAATTCAATGACTATCAAATTCTAATGTACATGAGCATATACAGTAGTAATTATTGACGAAGTCAATGATTGCAATAATGACAACAACTATATAATGTGACTTGTCAATAAACACTGGAATAATATAGCATCTAATGAGAATAATCAATCCTTGAATTAAATCAATGAATTAAATATTATTAATTGCTCATATACAAGAAGTTGCTGCGTCAATATCCTAGAGATGATGTCAGCTTCTTTTAGGGTTAGTATAATAGACAAAGAAGGTCAACGTTTTGCTAATTAGTCAATGAATATCATCAATTTATCAATGTCTATCACAAGATGACCAAGCCAATAGTATTTTCTATCAACAAAAGTTTAATAAAGGCATGACGTCATCATTTATTGCTAGGTTAGAAGACGTTAGGGTTAGTTAGGGTTTCAAATTTGAGGGTTTAAAAAATGATTTTGCACAACAAACTCAACGTTGGAGAGAAAACCAGTGCCTTAGGGTATTATGGAGTCAAAAGTAAGGGCAAAATCTCAGGAGGATCAAAATTTAAAGACTAGAAAGTTATGTTCTATGGTGCTGCAATGGCAGGGCCCTAGAATCAAAACCCTAAGGGAAGGAGGCTCATTCCGGTGTTGCTTGAGTAAGGCCTCATGCTCCTTCCTCTTTCTTTAAATATTCTTGGCAAAACGGCTAGCTTTAAAGTATAAGTCTAAGGGAGAAAAGTGTTGCGGGAGCAAGGCTCTTCAAACCCTAGAAGGTTAAAACCCTAGGTGTAGAATTAACTAGGCCTAGGACGTCTCCTTTATTCAATTTATACTTTAATGCTAACTCAGAAAAATGATGATTAGTGTAGCAACGGCTAGGCTATATCTTTCTTAATCAATGGCTAAAACAAGTTTCTCAAGCATGGGGACATATAGCAAGGACCTACTTGTGTGCTTGCTACCTAGGGTTTCAAGATTAAGCAATATAATAGCAAATGTAAGAGATTAAACCTACAACCATTCATTTAAGAAGTTTTGCATGAAAAATTCACTTACAAATCATGAAGAATGCTCATCAAACCCTAGTTGTAAACCTTCCAATGTGAGAAACACCATAAAATGCCAAGAAGAATCCTCCAACAAGAGTTGCGCCTCACTTCCAAGAGCAAAATACCAAGACAAAAGACTAAAAGTAGATCTCTCACAAGAGAGTGAGTTGTGTTATGTTTAAAATGAGGCCAAACGACCTCTATTTATACCAATTCATGACCTTTCAATTAAATTTTAGGTCATTAAAATAGCCGACAAGGCTGACTACCAATTTTACACTGTTTTTACATTAATTGCTAAAGAAACTGTCATAATGTGAGCAAAAAGAGGGACGTCTAGCCCTTCTGAGGGAGACGTTGGCCCTTTTTAGGCAAATACAGCATCCAGAGACCAAACGTTGGCCCTTCCAGGGCTCCTCCAAGCTGCCACACGTGCCAAATGACCTCAACACATTGCCACACGCTCCAGTCAACGTCCAGCTCTCTCAGGTGACATCCTGTCCATCAAAGCCAAACGTTCCATCTGCAGTGGGTGATTCCCCCTAGGTCGGGCTCTGCCAAAGTGTCCTGGTGGAACGTCCTTCTTTCTTCTTGTGCAATGGCTCATCATAACGTTGTCCTGCCTTTGCCATCCCAGCAACCATCTGATGGGCTCTTCAGCCCCATGGAGGTCTGAGCTAATCATATCCCCATGTGTACCGGTCCACTGGCACCTGTCCGTCGGGTATGGTCTTGCACATCAAAAACTACGCCCTCCATGGGCTCATCAGTCCTTGGGATCATAGCAATGTCAATCATGTTTCATCATTAAATTTGTCAAATACATGCATAAAATCCCTAGCATATCATCTAATAGCTCAAAGACATTACACTGATCTACTATACAAAGTTAAAGAAACCAACAGAATAACCTATTGGGCCAGTATCCACAAGAAGAGGAAAGTTTCCACAGAAGATCATTCAAGCCATGTTCATGAAGTGATATGGTCTGGGGATGTCCAGTCATAGTAAGACCAGGGGTAGGTGTTGTCCGTGGGTGCCTTTGTAGGAGGTGAGCTGTACCCGTCATGGATGCACTTTTTCCAAGCCCCTTTATTGCCTTTATCTTTATTTATTGCTTTTCTTTCTTTTTTACTTCAAGGTCTGACCAGAGGACACTGCCTTGGCGTGGTGACCAGAGCTGACAGTGTTACCCACTGGTATTTTCGTAGAAATGATAAGGCTGGCTCGTGATGAGACCCGCTTTCCCTTGGCCATGCAACCAAAGGTCATTTCCCTGGCGTGGTGACCAGATAATGGCAACGTCATACTGCTAGATACCTATGAACATAATGGGCCGACTCGTGATGAGACCTCCCATCCTCTTGGTTAGGTCTTGTTTTTGTTATTTTTCTTAGGGTCCCTTTTATTTCTTATCGAAAGGCCTTTTATTGCCTTCTCGGGGATTCCTGGGCAAAGCATCTCTAGGTTTCATTTCTTATGGATTTTATCTTTTACCAGCTGCTTTTATCCCCTGGGCCTTTAGCCCCTTCTTCCCACAGGACAAAGTGTAATCCTCAAAGTCATCCTAATGGCCGGACTAGGGGAAAGGGATGGATGTAGGGGAGATAAGATGTAAAGTGATAGAATGGTGGGAGCGGACGATGGCTTTGCAAATCCCCCTTGGTGGCTAACCAAAACCCATAAATACAAGCTTGCTAGGTCACCCTGTTAATCCCACCAACAATGGTCAAGTGGATTAGTGTAAGATCCAAGCAGTTGTCAGAAATGTAAGGAACCTGATGCATATATAAGAAGGTTATAATGATCAAACATGACACATACCATGATACCTTGGACCAATTTCCTCATGGAGCAAGAGTCTTCTCTGATGCAAGTCCAAGCCGATGGTGATGGAAGCTGCTGCTGCTAACAGGACAAGTTCGGCGAAGAAGGAGAAGGATGGGCCCTCCAGGGCCATGCTCAAGTCAATCCTGCTCTCGGTACTCCATGTCTAGGACCTGTGGGCCTCGAGACATGATCTCCTAGTTATCCCTAGAAAATGGGGATAACAAGAAGGAAAGAGGTATCCTGTTTGTCGCCCCATCTCTCCAGGAACTTCTCGAAGAATGGATTCAATGCTCTGATGGAATTGTTCTGGAGACTCTTGTACCATGAATGTGCTTCTCCCTCCAAAGTAGCATTGAACATCTTCATAGCTACATCCTCATGCTCAACTCACTCATCATCACATACCTTCAAGAATTGTTCAATATGATCTTGCGCATTGAGTGCGTTGTTTCCCTGAAACTTAGGCAACTTTTTGACATAGTTAGAAGTAGGTAGAGCATGAGGTTGCCCTGGAATGGCCACTATGTCCAAGGGACCATAAGCGTTGAATGTAAACCTAGTCACTTGTACAACCATGCTACTAGAACTTGAAACAAATGATGAACTCGAAATAACCAAAGGAGCAGGACTTGGAACTATAACCAAAGGAGCTGAGGAAGGGAAAGGTGATACCTGAGGTGCCGAAGTACTTACCACAATACTAGGAGTTGAGGAAGTAAATGGAAGAGATACTTGGACTGATTGTAGAACAATTGTATCCACTGTGAGGGCAGGACTAGCTGTAGGAGTCATGAAAGAACTATTCCAGAACAGGTGTTCCCGATCATTAAGTGATCCAAATGGATCTTGAAAGGCTAAAAAATCAAATTTCTCAAATGCTCAAGAAAATGACATGATCACGAAGTGCTCGTCATAAGATTTTCGGTGGCGCAAACGGATCGAAAAACGAAGTCCATATGCAAAAGTTATCGCATTCTGAAGTTTGGGTCAAACAGGTAAAAAGTCAACTGGTCAAGGGACACGTGGCATCTTTGGCATGTGACACGTGGCAAATTCTAAATTTGACAAGTGGCAACCATCAGGTGATGACATGTGGTATCACTAGGTCATGACAAGTGGCAAGGGTTCATGATGACAAGTGTCAAAGTTTTGATAGTCCATGTGGTAAAAGATTGGCCAACCATGGGTTGCCACATCGTCCAATCCAAGGGTACCACATGTCACCATGATCAAGGCCTTAAAAGGGTGTAATGTCCCCCACCTTTTAGAGAGGTGATGAGGAGACTCAGTGGCCTGGGCACCCCCACTAGGTTATAGTCTCACACTGAGGGGGGAAGTCAACGAGGCTAAAGTTATATTTTTAAGTTGACTTAAGAAAGGAAAGGGATAAAGGAGTAAAAGATAACTCAACAGAAGAATAGAAGATTAACCCTGGGAGTTAACCTAACTCAACAGAGAATTAGAAAGAAAAGTATAAGTAAGAGGCTGGGGCACACCTATTAGTCATTCTGATTTTGGGATATTGCTTGTTATTGCTCTTGAGCATTCAGTTTGGGGGTTTTGTTGTACAAACCCTTGTGAGCAACTCAGTGGTGAAATATCCACTCACCTTGTTCCACAACTTGGTCTCGGGGATGAAAGATTCCTCCACACCATTCTACTCTTAGCATATCTCCTTCTAGAGCTTCAGAAGATAGTAGGGCTGTACTGTTGGGGAGTTTCCAGCAAGGGTGCACCATACCATTGAGGGGGGTTCGATCTAGCCAATCAGGAGGAGCGTTGGGCATTTCATCAGTTGGGTTTTATTTGCAGGTGCTCCATCATCATTCTGAGGGTTTTCTTAAGGAGTTATCACCTCTCAATCTTCAACAACAGCTTGGGACGATTTGGAGGAAAGGAGGACGTCCCACTTTTCTGTATTTCTCAGATCTAGAGAGATCTGCTTGAGATCTGGGTCTGAAACTTCTCCCATGGGATTCTCATAGCCCGATCTATATTCTTGGAGAGTTTCACGTCATTTGGAGGTGTATTTCTTCAGGGACGAGTTGCCTAGGGTTTCAACTATTCAGGAGGGCGCAACTCCCTTAGAAGATTCAGTAGTTGGAGAGGTTGGCCTTGGACGTTGGGCTTGAAACTTCAGGAGGAGGATCCCACTGCCCTGATCTATTATTTGATCGAGTTTGGGCTCATTTGGAGTATTCTTCCATCAGGGCCGAATTATTGAGGGCTTCAGTCTTCACTTGGAGCGTGGCACTCTTCAACTGGAGGGTTTGGCATTCAGATCTGCTTGGTACTAGTCTTCATTGCTTATCCAGCCTTTTGAGGCTTCTTTTGTATTGACGGGAGCATTTTGTAGCAGCTCGTATCTATTG
>JASDQU010224308.1:0-17571 GCA_032191745.1 Picea mariana | reverse complement strand
AAAAATTATGCCACCAGTATAATTTAGACCTAGACTTTGATTTTCGTGTTGGGGGAAAATTTATTAGGGAAATTGTTTTTTTTTTTTTTTAATTTCTTATCACGTTACTCATCTTAAGGCCATCAAGTTTCATTCATTTATCATTAACAATGCGACATTCCCTTCAGGACACACTAGGTGCTCCAAGGGTGCCACTCGCCTCATCTGTTTCCCTTGCGCGACGTGCCCTTCAGGATGCACTACGTGTTCCAAGGGTGCCACTCGCCTCTTTTCATTTTTCTTGCACGACATGCCCTTCAGGATGCACCACGTGCTCCAAGGGTGCCACTCACCTCTTGATTGACTTGGTAGACATCAAAAACCCCTTGAGTCAATACTCTGCCAGGTGAACTTGTGGGAGACTAAGGGCCTCTAAGGCCCCTGCCTTATTGCACGCCCCTTAGAATCATCGTGAGCGACTGTTGCAGTCTGCCCTCACGACATCGTGGGTCCTCTCGAAATATGTAGTCATTAAACTACTGTTCAAGCCATGATAAGAGTGTTAGTAGGCTGTGGCAGGGCTATTGTCCATGCCTCTCCCTCAACATCTCTGGTAGTCGAGCTTGACCCCTCTACTCCACATGTGAGTCTGGTTGGCAAGCTATCGTCAGTTTTCATAATCAATGAATCATGTCAGAAATATATCCATAATCATATCATCTAATCAGATGCACTAACATCACATATAAAATAATCAAACCCCACTAGTTCACTCCCTGACTCGATCTGGAGTCCAAGGGTTCCATCGATGCCTTTGCATCCTTGAGGTTTGAAATCCTGCACACTCAGTAGATCTAAGTCAATAGAACCTGTCTATGTCAATGCAACAAAACAACATGACATTAACCCATAACGCCTCATAATCAAAATCAAATGTTTTAATAGCATAATAATCCGGATCACTTGCAAGCAAGTGTCCTCAAGGAATAAGTTCGCTCAGTGTGCAATATCAGGATGTTACATTGGGAATGTGATATGTATCTTTTTCTTATGCATCATATTTGTTACTCATTCATCTAGATCTATTATTCATTCATCAAGAAAACTATGCATGCATGATGTAATGACTTAAGCTAAAAATCCATTCTTTAACTGATGAATAACATAAATAATAAAATAACCATTCACACACATTAACACAACTGGGTTACCGTGGTTCAAACCCCATGAGGATATGTCCATAAAGATTTGGCTCTTCTTCTATTTTATTCACCAACTGATGAATAACATAAATAGTAAAATAACCATTCACACACATTAACACAACTGGGTTAACGTGGTTCAAACCCCCTGAGGCTATGTCCATAAAGATTTGGCTCTTCTTCAAAATCAACATTGCATGCATTGAATTCTCTATGATTACAATAAAAAACTATGATAATTTCAATTCATGAGGCAGACTAGACCACACAAGGTTGCATAACCTGTGACTTAACCCTAAAAAACCCACTCTCTAGCTCATTAACCATCTAGCTATCTTATTGACCAACTCGTTAGATAATTCATACCAACCTCTACTAGACCTGCTAGGAATTTATTTATACTACTCTAGTGGCTCATAAACATTACATTCATATGAAAAACCCCAACCCTAACATGGTTGGGTTTGTCTTCTTGTGAGCCATGCTGCTTTTCCTTGGTCTTTGGCATACTGCGTTTCCTCCATCTTTGGTATGCTTCTTTTCCTCCATATATGGCATGCGCTCCAAAATTGGATTTTCTCCCCAAAATAGACCTGCACCAATATTCCCCCAACACTAAAATGTGGCTCATCTTGAGCAACTTAGGTAGTGTGCACTCCCTGCATAACCTTCTCCAAATTGTGGAACTTGCCTGCTAGTTCCTCCCATTTTTATTTCACCTACGCAATTTTCTCTGTTAGTTCCTCTATCATTTGCATTGTAATATGTTCTTTCAAAAAATATGCACTCTTTGTATGAACCAACTCCATTCATTTGTTTTCTACCTCCAGTTCTACAATTATTTGCACTCCTTGCTCCTATTTATTTGTCTGCGCAGTCTTTAGTTCCATTTGCAAGTTCTTCATCTCCTACATGCCTTTCAATCTTTTGGTGATGCACATTTCCTTCTATCATTGCTTCAACTCCTGGATTGTAGCATTGAATTTTCCTTCTTGTTGATCCAACTATTGGACCTTCTCATCTTCTGCAAGACTAGTCAATATTTGCACAGTCCCGTCAAAGAGTTTCGTTACTTCCTTGGCTTCCCTTGCAATCACACTTGTTTGTAGTGCTTCCTGCTGTTTTCTCTCGGCTATGACCTCAGGAGGGGTTTCCATTGTAATATTTTCCTTTAGTTACTAAATCTCCTGCCTATACCCCTTGATTTTCTGTGTGATGATCTAGATATATTCTTAGATGTTGCTCTTTTTTGCCTGCATGTTGTCCATAATATTTTTGAAGACTTCATGCAATTTCTTTTCTAAGTTATCTGCACACTGCTTCTCTTCCCGCTTCTCCATATTGAGTTGCCCAATTTTCATCTGTAGTATTTACTTAACATCCTTGGATACTTCCAATTTCATCACATCAGCCCTAGCCCATGACTGTACCTCTTGTGTGACGCTGACTTGCAATCTGTACAGTTCTTTCATTGGTATTTTTGATAACATCAACTCCAATTGTTCCAAGTCTTTCAACGACTTCTGTGCTATTTCCTCCTCTATCTGCAACCTGTCCTATGTAATGATGAGATTCAGACTAGCTTGCACTATGATTTGTTTTGTTTCTTCGTCACTGTGTGAGGTTCTATCTGCTTCTTCTATTGCTTGCTGCATTGGGACCTTTCCTTTATCCTGTCTATGCTCTACTTGTAGCCATTCTAGGACCTAGTTAACCTCTGTCAATTCCTTCATTATTATTTCCCTTTGGTTCTCAGCCTCCTCATATTCCTTAGCTGCGTGGTCTTGAAATCTCTTTGCTACCAAGTCTGCATCATCCTTGATAATTGTGTATTCCCGGATGTCCTTATGTGCCTTGGAATTCTTGTGCGGCCCCCTATTTGTATGATCGACCTTTTGGGTGGCCTTAAATATTTTGGGCTATCATCGTTGGGGTTTCTTGTGTCGCTATGTCCCTCCCTTATTGTTCCTCATGCATGGGGAAATTGTTCTTCTTTTATGCCCGCCCATTCGTATTCATTGCATTGTCCTTTTTCTATGCCACTGGCTTAGGACCTCGATTCTTCTTCGGAGGTAGTTTCTTTGATGCTTTTCTTCCTCCCGTTTCTTTAGTACTTTGCGTCTCCATTATTTTGTTTCCTACAGATGTCTACAATGGGTCTGCTTCAATTACCTCATCCTTAGGTAGCTCTTTGGTTATCACTGGGACTTTCCAGTCATCCACCCAGTCCTTGATCTCTCACTCTAATTCTTCTGCATTCATGTAGTATAGAAATTGCAACCACTCTCTGTTTGGATCTTTGCGCGGATGGATCCACATGTCGTGTCTTGTGGCCTTGAACTTGGATATCCCCTAGTACTTCGTGACCACCTCCTGAGTTATCATCTAGCTACTGGTTATATTTTCCTTCATGTCATTCAGGTACCTTGCAAAGGTACTAGCATTGCCGCTTCTCCGTTTAGGGTCTGAAGTGCTCCCTAAGGACGTATACCACAGTGCATGGAATTTTCCCACTCTATCAAAAAAGTGTAAATAGGTGGGTTCCCACCATCTTATCAGTGCTATAAACACTATCAACCACGAGTAGTGAAATTTGGTCCCTAATTCCAATGCATATTTACAGTTATCTATGAATAGATTCAACAAATAAGGAGCCCAACTTATCATGGTGCCTTTTGCATACTGTGCTGCTGCTACTATGACTCCTGCAGGGACATCCTCCTTACGACATTTCTAAAGGAGTTTACATTCCATTAATTTGGTTTCGATCCTAGTGGCTATGTCATTCATCCCATTGATGATCATGCCTCGTGACCCTCCTTCTTTCCCATATGTATTTTTCATTTCCTCTATGAGCACCTTCTCCTTTGTTTTATTGCCCATGTACTGCGTGAGATTCTCTCCATTTGATGGAAGTCCTATGATAAAGTAAATTAACTCCACATCGATGGACACTGGCCTTTCCATCCACAAAAATCCACCATGGAGAACCGTGAGTAACTGCTTGACACAATTGTTGACATCTTTCCCCCTGCTGAAGTGGGGAATCACGAGAAAATTTACTATTCTTGTGTTGAAAAGTCCTTCTATCCACTATTTTGGATGCAACACCATATCTACTAGTGTTCGTGTGCCTAGGATTTCCATGTAAAACCGTTGTGCAAATTATGGGAACTTTTCAGTGTAAGACACATCATGGTCTGCATATCTTAGTTTGTCAACATAGTCCAACAATCCTGGAGTGGCCTGCAGCCCCTCTGGAATGTGTGGTAATACTATGGATACCTAGGGATGCTTACATGGGAATCTATGAATAGGGTGTTTCCATTTCCTCTTTGTTGGCATGCAAGATGGCCCGACCTCTTCTTCCCCTTCTTCCATGCCAGAGTCCAAAGGTCCTATTATATCCTCAATTTGGAACTCTTCATGCTGCATGAACGCTACCATTGGTTGTGACCCTGGCCCTTAGAGACTATTCTCTCACTATCGACACCATTAGTCTGGTGGGGTACATTGACGCTGGGTTGTTGCCTCAGGGTATCTGACATAGAAGGGTTTTGTTCCCCCACACTGCTCTATGGATCAATCTCCATCCTAACTATCACAGGAGCTTTCTCCTCCTCATCCACCATTGTGGTGCTCATTGGTTCATCTTGTGGTGAAGGAATGGCGTTGACATTGACCACTCCCTTTGGTTGTCGATGAACCTGTTCTTCCCATCTAGGTTCCTACGACATCCTGGTGCTGCTTTGGGTTTCTCTTGTTGCTTGGCTTGGTGCGTCAAATTTTGGTGGTGCCATCCTATGTAAATATTCCTACTACTGCTAAATCCGCCTGCGAATGTCTTCAAAATCACCTAATCACTGCTCGTCTTCGTGCTCCTTAGATTTTCATATGCTCAAATTCATAATGAGGGCTGTGTGGCATGATTTTACCATTATATAAGTGCTCTCATAAATGTCATAAATATTCTCGGAGAAGCTTCCTTTATTGCCATAAATTTTCTAAAGCTTCTTCGACACACTGCCTTAAATTTCATAAATGCTCGATTCATGCCTTATTTTTCCGATGACCCGTTTTTTTCTTTTCCGACCGTTGTCCCATTTTCCAGTGTGTAGTAACTTTATTATGTGATTATTCCTCGATTCACAGTGTTGTCATTTTTTCACTATTATTCGATGTGAAGTAAATTTACTTCTTGTCGCACTGGTTTCGCTGTCTTCTGCATGCTATTTTTTCCAATTTTCTGCCATTGAACTAACTTCCTCTTTTTGTATTTTTCTTATTTTTCTACTTTTTATATCTTTTTGTAATTTTTCTTTCCTAACTTCTACTATAGTACACTATACAAATGGATTCCTTACTCGCTGCAACTACTGAGAGTTATTAGGTCGAATGCCCCTATACAGTTCGAACCGACTACCATTCACTAGGCTATTTTCTTGTCAAGTCCTTTAGCTGCACAAATCCTCCATATGTGATATAATTCACTTCGTATGGTCCTAGCCAATGCATTCTGAGCTTACCTGGGTGTTGCAAATATTTTTTTTCATAAAGGAGAACTAGATCTCCCTCCTTAAATCTCTTCTTATTTATGTGTCTATCATGCCAGGTTTTGTCCCTTGCTTTCTGCACCTCTTGGTGGAATCCTTCTAGAATTTTGTCTTCTTCAAGTTCCATAATTTTACTTAACCTTTCTTCTACTGCACCTCTTTCTGTCATGTTTGTGATTGCTACAACTCATAGCCCGGGTACCAAAAATTCTAATGGAACCACTGCTTCTTGTCCATACACCAATCTGAATGGTGTTTGTCCTGTCAAATTCTTACATGTAGTCCTGTATGCCCATAATACTGCTGGTATTTTTAAATCCCAATCATCTTTGTCAACATTACAAATATTTGTCAAGGCATTCTCTAAAATCTCGTTGAAATATTCTACTGTCGCATTTTCCTAAGGATGATATGGTGTACTCTTCTAGTGATAGACTTCAAATTCCTTAGTCATAGCCTGGATGATACTATTAATAAAATTTGTGCCTTGGTCATTCATTAAAATCTCGTGACATTCGAATATTGTAATCACCTGCTCTAGGATGTAATCCTTGACTGGTGCTACTTCTGCCCATCTGGTTAAATACTCTATCACAATAATGATGTATCTCTCTCCTGACCTTCTTGATGGTGGATTAATAGTTCCAACAAAATATGTTTCCCAATTTTCGAGTACTTGAAGAGTTACTAGGGGTCTTAGGGGCATATTATCCCTCCTATTGAGTTTTCCAACTCTCTGACAGTTCTAAAAATATTCTTTTGCATCCTTATGAACTATTGGCCACCATAAACTTGCATGCAATACCTTCTGCGTGGTAGCCTTTCCTGCATAGTTTCCCTCCAACTATACCTTCATGAGATTCTGCTAGAACAATGGGTCGTTCATGCTCCATCACACGCCTTCTCAAAATTTTTTCTGCTCCCAGCTTGTATAAATGACCTGCAATCAATTGATAGTCTACATCTCTAACTACCAGGTTTTTCTTCTGCGTAGTACTAACCTCCTTTGGTGCAACTCTTGTGCTCAATATTTCAATGATATCAACAAAGTACTCATCGACTATATGTACTAAAAATAACTGCACATCAAGGAAGTTTTCTTCTAAGTTATTAGGCTCTTCTCCATTGGTTATCCTTGATAGGTGATATGGTCCTGCATTCAATTTCCTTGGTTTAACTATTACTTCAAAATAAAATTCCTGAAACAATAATAGCCATATACAGATGCCCCCCCCAAAAAATAGCTTGTTGACTAAATATTCGAGGGAAGAATGATCTGTGAACATTTTAAAATGATTTCCAAATAAGTAGTGTATGAATTTCTGTAGTGCATACACCATGTCTAGACCTTCTCTTTCTGTTGTGTTGTAATTCTTCTCTAAGTATGATAACTTCCTGATTTCAAAGGCTATAGGATGATCTAAGTCACCTGCTCATGGATGTGCCAAAATTTCTCCAAGTGCTATTGCTGATGCATCTACATGCACATGAAATGTTTTTTACCAATTTGGAAACAAAAAAATAGGTGATGTCACCATATTCTCCTTCAAAGTATCCAATCCCTGCTAAAAATCCTCGTTCCACTGAAATTCGATGTCCTTCTTCAACAACTTTTCTATCGACGTGGTAATATGTGCATACCCCTTGATAAAATTCATGTAGTACCCTGCATGTCCAACTGTGGCTCTTAACTAGTGCACTGACTTCGGTGGTTTTAAGTTCACAATTACAACAATCTTGATAGGGTCAACCGGTAAACCCTGTCTGCATACCACATGTCCTAACAATATCCCAAAAGGTGTGCCGGAAATACATTTCTTGATGTTTAATGAGATATGACATTGCCTACACCTATTCAACATTAGTCTTAATACTTCTACATGATCTTTCAACAAACTGAACACTATCCAATCATCCAAGTAAACCTCCAAAAACTTATGAATAAAGTCCTTAAAATCTTCTACTACTACCCTTGAAAAGATAGCTGGTGCATTCTTCAGTTCAAAGGGAATAACTGTATACTGATATGATCCCCATTCTCTAGAAAATGTAGTCTTATGCCTATCCTCTGGAGCTATTTTAATCTGATGATAACATGAGAACCCATCTGTGAAGGAATATGCTTCCTGGCCTCCCACATTCTATAAAACCTCATCTGTAAAAGGGCTAGGGAAATGATCATGTAAGAAACCATCATTCAATTTACTTAGATCTACACAAATTCTTATTCCCCCTTGTTTCTTTTCCTATACCACCATGGGACTAATTCATTCAGATTCTTCCACTGGCTCTATGATACCAACTTCTAACATTCTATCACATTATGCTTCAACTTTTTTCTTATACACTAGATTCAACCTGCATGGTCTGTGTATAACAGGTCTAGCATCGGGTTTTAGGGGTATCTTCATCTCTCCCAACTCACCTTCTATTCCTTTCATCTATGTAAAGGTTGATGGAAGTAGTTCATTATATTTGAGGATTAATTCTATTATCCTCTCTAGCATATACTCATCCCAGTAGTCTCCAATACTTTCCATTCAAGGGTTTTATTCTATCTCAATGTTGAGTTTCTTGACCTTAATTGGTGCAACAATTGCCTATGATTTCAAATATGGACCCTCCACCTCTCTCTCTCCTTCAATCTATGTGATCTGGATGTTGCGTGGATCATCTTCTTGTGGTGCTTCCTCTATGACATGATAACAAGAGAGTAAGTCTTTGACTGTTTGTTTGTTCTGCTGTTGATATTCTGTTATGATTTCGACCTCAGGTTCCTAAAAAATTATCATTCGTTGTATCAACTTCAAGGATGAATCGATCATAGGGTTCTCATGCTCAAATGAGAAAGTCATCACAAAATTATTTTATAACACATTCCACTCTGTAGTGCCACCGAGTAGTTCCTGTTCTATGTACCATTTCCCTAGTATCCTCTCCAATGTTTGAATAAAGTAATGTGGCCATTATTTTGGTGGTGTTATCCTCCACTGTGTTATGCATTTCTCAATGTGCTCACCTAGTCTTCCTCGCCCATCATATTTCTGCAATGTATTGTTTTTTGGAGTTNTTAGTTAGTTAACTGAATACTAGTTGACTAGTTAACTCAGCTAGGTGGTAGTTCACTCCTGTAA
This sequence comes from Picea mariana, assembly GCA_032191745.1. Taxonomy (NCBI): domain Eukaryota; kingdom Viridiplantae; phylum Streptophyta; class Pinopsida; order Pinales; family Pinaceae; genus Picea; species Picea mariana. The sequence continues at coordinate 8,703 of JASDQU010224308.1, read as the reverse complement.
CTACCTGAGAGACTAGACTAGGTGGCAATTTACTCTTGTAATTTTTGGTGTCTGTACAGATCACTCTAGAGCACCACTATGGATCATCAATTACTCATGTATCCTATATCTATTGTAAATTATTCACTCTTTGAGTGTGTAATACGGTTAATGATAATTCTTCCATTCTTTCTATCTTGCTTCTTCTCTCTTAATTCTCTCTGCAAATGTGTGTAGTATTTTCTAGCTAGATCTATTCTGTGCAAGTTCAACACATTTACATTGTTCCCCTGTTCTGCGCCAAATATAATGCGCAGTAACGGTTTACATTGATACCAATATTGAATCATTTCCTTGTGTACGCCCCACCATATTGTAGGTGTTTCCTTTAGTGCAATATCTAGGGATAAAAACCTATGATTTTCCAAGACTTGTTCTTATTTTGTCAAAAATTCTTCTAGGTCGTTCAAACCATGAAAAGTGGGAGGTTCCCTTACCTCTGTATCAACCCACCTTACTGCACACTCTATTCTTTCACACCTCCTTGTGGAGACTTCATGTATCCTCTTATGCCAATTTTCCATACCTGTATCTGAGTCTGAGGCACACGAAAAAATGCTTCTCTAGCTGAGTACCCCATATATAGTTGGGTTGACATAATATTATTCTCACATGCTAGTTCTATATAGATTATTTATTTATTCCAAGTCCAAACATGTCGCCTCTACAAACCTTTCTCCTTCTGAGGGGTCCAATGGTGAAATTAATCTATACTTGCCTGATTCAAAGGTCATTTTCAATGTCTTCAGGTTGATTACAACCTGGTTATCAAGTGCCCAGTCCAATTCTAATAATTATGGGTAGGGTGTTGTGCCATCTACTATTTCTATAACTTCAAAATCTTCCACAGTGCACACTCCATCCAAGTCTACTGTCACACCTTTAAGTCTTCAAATGGGTAAACACTCTATGCTGATTTTCCAATTTCAACTGGACAGGAGAATATCCTAATGTGGGTTCTCCCATGCACTACCATGTCTTCTTAGGTAATACATTCACTTCATATCCTAAATCAACTATGACATCCCCCATATTAAAATCCCCAATATTGGCATTTAACCTGAATTCCCTACTTGTTGTTCTTCTCATATGGAGATGATTATTTGTCTTCTATTCTAACTTCCCTTCTACTTTCGAGTTTCATATCTCTAGCAAGTTATGTAACACCTTAATGGGTGATGGATCATTCAATAAATTTACACATGACTTCATGAAAGTCTTTAGGTTACTTATTTTATCTGAAATTTGTCATTTGCTGGTATGATTCATTGAAGGTGGCATATCGTACATTGGCCGATCATGATTTTGCTACACAGTTGATGTAGACTCATTTTTCTCTTTTAGAATATCCTGTCTATCTTCCTTAAATGTCTCTTTTTCTTTCTGCGCATCAAAATGATTCTATGGATCCGTGTTCTTCTTGACCCACTGGTGTTGAGATGGATCCTATTTTGCTGCATATGATGCCATCTTGTCTCCTCCTCGACTATCTGTGTTTATATTCTTCCCATCATCCCTGGCTTCTGCAAAAATCCACTATACGTTCTGAATATTCTGGTTCCTTTTTTCTTGTATTTTTCCCAATAATGTCGAACAATATTCTGTCTCATGGTCTGCTGCACAACAATACATACATGTCGCAGGTGGAAGTGGAAAGTCTCTTGCATAGTGTCCTCGTTATTGAAAATTATGGCAGAGTACTAGCCTTATGCCTCATCCAAATCCTCCTCTACCCCATCCTCCACCTTTATCTCCATGCGATGTGTTATATTGGGGTGTCTGGTTATACTGCGTGTTATTATACTATGGATGTACATTGTTGTACTATGGCTGCATGAGATTGAATTGTGGTTGCACATTATTGAATTGTGGTGCAAATTTCCTTGTCATCATCCTTGCTTGCACCTTGTAGGTGTCTGAAGTTCTCTCTCTTATCAATTACAACATTCTACAGTCCTTGTCATCATGACCCATGGATTTACAAAAATTGCAGTAAGAACTTTTTGGCACTGTCTTATACTTTTTCATCATTAGACAATGATATGGATCATGCCCATGTGTCTTACAAATTTTATACCATGGTACTCCTATAGGCAAGGGGTTTGGAACCCCTGCTTCCAAGTACTGCACAAAGGTTGGACATTCATTCTTATGGTTTTCTTCTGTCCTGCATAACGTGCACCAGAATTCTCTCTTCTCCTTCCACTTATTCTAGTTCAATTGAAATGTCAGGTTATTTAGATGCTCTTTCATCTCTTCTATTACTGAATCTGTCTGTTGATACTGATTTTCTTCTAGTTGCAGGCCTACTTGCATATCCTCTGCCTGAGTTTGGAATTTCTGCTGTCTCAAAGGATACTTCAAGTGTCGTAATAGTAGTTCACAAATAACTTCCTATGTTGCATTTCCGTAATATATTACTTCAACTTACCTTTTAGACGTTTAAACCTTTGATCAGTATCCATAAAAAACTCATTTGGTTTCTTCCCTATTTCAATCATTTCGTTCATGTACTGGTCTTATGAACTTGGATTTTGAAATTCATTTACCAACAACGTTTTCACTTCCACGACAGTCTTTGGTGCTCCTTCTTGATTGTTTACATCAAGGATCATGTACCAGTCTAGTGCATGGTCTATGAATTTTATAGCCAACTGCACGATTTTTTTTTCCTTTTTTGTGACTTTCTTTGCTTCCCAGATATTTTCACAAATGAATAAATGCTTCTCAAGGTCCTCTGATGCCTCACCATGAAAACTTGGTAATATTATAGTGGGATCTACTCCTGCCATTTTGAAATGTGTTGAACTACTTTCTCGTGTGGTGTAGATAGTTGACTGCTACTTCATGAACTTGCACCCCCAGTTGATTAAAAATGGGTTTTCTAAAATCTTGTGTTCCTTCAGGTGTATTAGTCACACATGGGGTTGTAGGTTCCACACTAACTGTGATCTGGAATGGAGTTCCTCCTTCTGTTCCTGACCATGGACCTATCATTTTCCTTTCATATGTTGTGTGTAGGATTTCCTCAATTTGATCCATAGCCTGAAGATCCTCTACCTCTTCTTCATCGCTCGCCAAGCCCTCTCTATGGGTTATGGCCCTATTTTTGTTATTCATCTTATACTGGTAAGGTATACCACTATGCGTCATTCCATATTTTTTCATTATCTTCTTTGTTTTGTCCTCCTCCATAATGATTGGGTCCATTGCCTCCTTCTTCTTCCCCTTATCCAGGTCCCTATCTATATCTCAGACTCCTGTCAGTGCTTCCCCCCTTCCCCCATGTGCGTAGAGAAGTTCAACTATCTGATTCCATGGTCATCACACCTTTGTCATATAATAAAATCTTGATGGAAGTATATAGTGATCTTATGTACATACCTCTGGGTACCTTCAGAAAATCCTGCTTTGCAACAGTGTATGACTTCGTAGTATCAACTGAATTTAGTGATAAACCCTGCAATAGTATTGTCTAACAAAAAATCTACTGCACACGTAAATTTATTATTGAATTGATGCAACTTCTCAATATCCACATGATGCCACTCTAGATTTCTTATCCGCTTTGTAGGATGGTTTTCCTTCAACCTCAATAACCACTCCTATAAAATATGCGGAAATTCGCAGAAAAATACTTCACGCAATTCGTTAAACACATATTTGTCCAGATATTTGCATGGTTTATAGTTAGGTTTTTTGTTTTCCTTCTGCGCAAACTTGATTTCCCTTTTCCTTAACCATATTTCAATATCCTCCTTTGTTGGATTCCATGGCTTATACATTCCCTTCTACTTATTCATTCTTCGTTCCATTCATTAACATATCCCTTCCAATTTGTCTTGTGCAGTTCCAACCAACAACATAACCATTTGTTGGACACTTGGGATGACCCAGGTTCTGTTCTAAAATATTTCCAACAAAACCCTAAAACTATCGGCCCTCTTGGTAAACCAGGAGGAAACACTGCACACAGAGTGCACAACAAAGTCTCACCCAAGATAACTTATGGGGGACTGTAAGACTCATATGTCTGTAGTTAGGGAAGGGATTGGGAATGTGATTTGTATCTTTTTCTTATGCATCATATTTGTTACTCATTCATTTATATCTATTATCCATTCATCAAGGAAACTATGCATGCATGTTGTAACAATATAAGATAAACATCCATTATTTAAATGATAAATAACATAAACAATAAAATAACGATTCACACACATTAACACAACCGGGTTACCATGGTTCACCCCCCCTGGGGATACGTCCACAAATATTTGTCTCTTCTTCCCTTTTATTCATCAATATTCAGAATAAACACTGCACATTACATTCTCCATGATTACAATAAAAAACTATGCTAAGTTCAATCCATGAGGCAGACTAGACCACACCAGGCTCCACATCCTATGAACTAACCCAAAAAAACCCACTCTCTACCTCATTAAGTATATAGCTACATTATTGGCCAACTAGCTAGATTATTCAGACCAACCTCTACTAGACCTCCTAGGCCTTTATTTATAATACTCTATTGGCTCATAGCCGTTACATTCATATCAAAAACCCTAGCCCTTACATGGATACATTTTTCTGCATGTGCACTGTGCTACTTTTCCTCGATCTTTTGCATGCTTCTTTTCCTCCATCTTTGCATGATGCTTTTCCTCCATATATGGTACGCACTTCAAAATTGGTTTTTCTCCACAAAATAGGCCCATTCCAACACTATATTAGCCATTATTTCTACACTCAAAATTGGTCCTTTAAGTTGTTTGAGTGGAGTTTAGCCATTATCATTAGTTGTGTCATTAAAAAGAATTTTTTGTAGCCTAATTTACCTTTCAAAATAACTTTATTTGCAAAAATATTCCCAAAAGTGGCTCTCAAAACTATGCAAGTGAAATTATCAAGTTAGATCTTGAATTATAAATTTGTGAGGCAATGATCTCTCTTTCCAACCAATGAGATCCTCCTTTTTTCCTATAAAGTAAAGGTTCTTGGTAAGGTTGAGAGAAAGGAGTTGGTAATATAGCAATATTGTGTTGGTGAAATTGGGCTAGGCTCTTATAGATCTAATCTTGGCTCATGTGATCTTTTATTGTAAATATTATTTCCTTCACTCTTTGTTAGTGATATTACATTGAGAGTGTTTTGTGGATCATATCACCTATGAAAGTGTAAGAACAAGATTCATATTCTTTAGGATATCTCTTATACACATGTTTAATGAAGGAAGATACTAGAACTGAGTGATAGAGGTACAACAACTAGATCAGGTATATTTTTCTTGGTTAGTGTACAATTTCTATGCATAAATTAATGAATCTATACTCTTCCCCCCCCCCCCTTTTGTTTTGTTTTTTGTTTTGTGTATTTTTCATATTATAATATTGAAAAAGAGTAAAATCATGCTATAATATAGTGGAGGAGACAAGTGTCACAAATAAAGAAACAAAGTTCCCAATTCAAGGAACATATTGTTACCAAAATAAAACAATAAAATGTAGGATATGGACGTTCATAAGCATGTCTCCCCTAGGGATAAATGTTCGAAATGTGGAATAAATTGATGCAAAAGAGAATGCATTGTAAATAAGCACAAAATAGAAAACTACAATGAAGAATTAGGCTCAAGTGCACAAGAAGAGAAGCAATGCAAATTCAAATCAAACATACAAGGAGCTCATCAAGAATTAGCCAAAATATAGATGACCAAGAAACATGCAATGTAGGTTCAAACTCAAATTCATGGAGGGACTAATGGGGTTACCATGACTACGAGAAAAACACAACATGGTTACCAAATGGAAATCAAGGGGAATATATGTTGTTAGTATTGTAACACTCTTTCACTTAAATATACACCAAATAATATTTTACTGTGCACGATTTCCTTTTAAGGTGCATGAGGATTCTCTCACAAGTGCATATGATGAAGCTTTTAGGGGACCCACTCAAGGTAAGGCATTGTGCATATTTTTTATACATGTTGTAGTTTAAATTTGTTGATATTTATTTGTTTCAATAATTGTCTATTTCATTTCCTGTAGGATACTTTTGATGCAAAAATATATTATTTTAGCTAAGAATTAATACCCACTAATGGTTACAAGTATAGAAAATGAATAAAAAGGTGTGGTATCATGAGATTAGGTCTCTGATGATTCTATCCTAAAAGGAGACATTGACTAGGAATGAAATCTTAGGTGTTAGATGTTTATTTGTGAATGAATGAGTTTAAGTTTTCAAGATTTACAAATTTCATTATTGTTTCAGTTTTGCATTAGAATAGATACATCTTGCTTTCAAGTTATTTTATTATATTAAATAATTTTACCTTCGAAAGAATTTATAAGTGATGAGCATCTAATTTATCTTCAATCAATATAAGGTTCTGATTATGTGTATGCAACACACAATGTCTCACAAGTGTTATAGAACCTCGGGTTGATGATTAAATGAACCAGTGAATTGAAATTACCTTAGCCTACTAATTAAAACCACTATCATTTTGGGTGCCATTGTTGGAAAGGAACTAAGGAGATAGGATACTTGTTTTACAACGATTTAGGTGATAACACAAGATTTAGAGACAATCTTAGGGAACTATCAACAAACCATTTTCTAATATCTATCCTAGGTGTTATGCATATAAATAGGTCATACTAGGATGCATGAGAAGACTTGGAGACACTAAGGGACAATTCTATGGTTCTGTAGGAGCCACTCATATTACTAACACCCTGGAAGGAAGAGATTTAAAAGGAGGAAATCCTCAAGGTATCCCAAAGTACTAGTATAAACCTCCAATTGAAAAAATCAGATCCAATTCAATAGGTATCCACCACAAAGATTATCCTACAATTTATGTTGTCATAAGTTCTCCAACCATGGAATCTACTAATAGAAAAGAGGTTTATATTACCAAGAAAATCCAATTTAGGAGCTTGACTTCTCTGGTAATAATCTTGAATCTATGGTGTTTTAGAGACATGAATTGTTGAACATGGCTATTGAAGGGGACGATTCTAATCTAAAAGAACCTATCACATTTGAATTCCCTATCCAAGAATTGGATGGTATGGTTCAAATGAAGAACATTCCACCCTCTCCCTTGCCTAACTTCTATGACATGGCTAGTGAAGCTCTAGACACATTCCTTTTTGAGTTTTATGTCCTATGCTGGAGTTATGATTACTATTATAATTCCTAGAAACTTAAGTTGTTCATAGCCACCCTAAAAGAAACAACATTCCACTTGTTCATGGGACTTGGAGGAAACACTATTCACACATGGAAAAAATGAGGAAAACATTATTGAATAAATATCAATATTATTGCGAAGATATGCATCTTTGGGAGTAAATTTTCAAGATGACCCAAAAGGAAGATGAAATCTTGGAGAACTATATTGAGAGGTTTCAGTATAACTTGCAAAGATCAAAGAAAAACAAGCTCGAACTAGAGACTTTTTGTACCATTCTACTTAAAGTGATTAGAGATGATTGTATTGATGTATTTAACCTCATGGGAGCTGGAGATATCTCTCATATGAAATATGATTAAATTTTTGAACTACATAAATGATAATAATGTGGCATTGAAAAATATGGGAAAGGTCCCAGAGATATAATTTCGAAAATAATTAGGTCATCTGGAGGAGGGGTCATCAGGGATGATTTGGGAAACCTATTATATAATATCAATACTGGTATCTATATTTCACTTAGATCTCAATTAAATACTATGCAATATAGAAAGAAGGAGGAGGAGGAGGATTTTTCATTAACCATCTTCTATTCCAAATGCCAGAAAAAGCACCCTCTATGGGAATGCCCCATGAATAATGTAGAGATATGTGTTATCTATGAGAAAGGTAATGCAACTAAGAACTACCCTTCCTTATATGAGATTAAGGAAATGTATCAAGGGGCTAATGAGGAAATGGAACACATATGTTTTATAGCCCAAAAACGACCATGGCCACCATGAACACTAGGTATGGCACCACCATGAACACTAGGTATGGCACAACATCCCTCCTATTATTTTATTCCATATTAATATCCACCTCAAAATTGGTATCCATCCATGCCATGGAAACATTGGCCTACTTAAGTGTTACACATTATTTTCGTCATCCCTATGACCGTTAATGATGTAAACCTATCTGTTGCCTTCAGAGGGGTCAGTGGCCTGAATTCTTGAAGAAAGAAGGAAGAATAAATTTTACTGAGAGAAGAAGTTGTATTTTCCTTTGTAAAAAACCCTATTATGGAAGATTTCCGCATGTTGCACTATCCACAGGGTGCGAAAATGCTTGATTTCTGCACCTTTCTCTATAGCTAGGTTGCAGAGTTTCTGCAGGTTGCTCTATAGCTAGGGTGCATACATTCCTATACGTGGGAAAACCAAGCATCTTCTCGATGCTTCTAGAAGGAGAAGCTTCTATAGTGAGGTGGCCTCCGAACGGTTTGGATCTTACTCGCTTTCATTATTTAGTGGGATCTGTTGGTTGTGGAGCCTAATTATCTTCCTGATTCAGAGGTCCTTGCTTTTAGCCGTGTTTATACCCCATGAAGTATTTACACCCCATAAGTATGTACACTCTTCCACATGGGGGAGTGCAGAGGGGGGGTACCCCCTCTGCGGGGTCTGGGG